>CM034312.1:38410109-38654801 GCA_019925795.1 Dendrobium chrysotoxum
TTAGCTTAATCAAACTTGATTAACAGAGGTGCCTAATGAGGTTTTTCTATTTTAATAGATCATTTAGTTGATCTAATTTGTACTGTATGATTAGTTAAAAAATTGAAATTTTTCTAACTCACAAGCTCACTCCCTTGAGTGTGTGTGTGAAAGGTTACTCAGCTTAATGTCCACCAAATACATGACTTGACTAAAGAAAGATAAAAATATATAGAAATTGAAACTATAGACTAACTCAACCCTAGTTTACCTGATCTTGAGCTGATTGATGTTTCCAGTGGACCTATGGACCTGAAATGTTAGTGAACATGGCAATAAAATAGATATGCAATCATAACAGTGATAAGAACATAATAATGTTTTGTTTTTATCAAATTATAGTCCTTGGAATCACATTTTTAACAATCTCCCCCTTTTTGATAATGTTAAATATTGTTGTTAAAAAATTTCAAAGCCCTTTAACATTCTCAGAAACTCCCCTTAAAAGATGAGATTCTGAAAGTAAGGATAATTTATAATTTTTATTTTTTTATTATACTTTTATTTATTATTATTTTTTCTAAAATGCAGAACAGTAAATAAGAAATAAACTTCATTAAAATAGAATATGGAAGTAATTAACAACAAAATACTACCCCTTTCAACATCACAAAAAGGAGGAAATAATGGAAAAGTACATGACATACAGAAAAGACATCACAAAGTATAGAACCAACGAACAACACAAATACAGGAACAAACAAAATAAATCAAAAATAAGTAAAAGCAATAACAATAAAAAAATAGAGTTTTTTTTAATCGAGCTGCTCGTAGTAGATGATAAATTTACCTAGTTATCATATTTTAAAACTAGTAAAAAATAAATTGACAATGCTAAAATCAGAAAGGTTAAAAAATTAATCTTGTTAACCCTTGCTCAGACTCCTTACAGGCCAAAATCCTTTTTAAACAAAATATAAATCAGAAAAGAAATTAGATAGGAAAAGTGATCTTTTCAAATTTCATTCTAGAAAAAATATCTGATAGAAATAATATTGTAATGTAATGAATTAAAAAACATGATTTTCAAATTCAAGTGTAGGAGATATCAATATACACATGAAGTCTTCCTAGAGTTTAAAGATTAGAAAGGAAGGGAAGCTTAATTTATTGTGGGCTCATTTTGTGCCTCTTGCTAGTTATTTGGTGCACTTTATACATATTTTGATTTTGACACACTTTGGGTATCTTATAAATATTTAACAGTAATTTCACAAAAACATTTCTAATTTTGGGTTCATTTTGTGCCTCTTGTCATTTTTGCAAGCTTGCCTTCATTTAAAACCTTTAAAGATTCTTAATTGTGACATTTTCTTCCAAATATGAGAGAAAAATTCTCTCTCTTATATAAGGAAGAGTAAGCCATAAAATAGAATCCTATCCATATGATAAATGCAAACAATATGATTAAGAAAATTTGAAAGAGATTCATTGACTTGGAATATCATTCTTATAAGATAGATTACTGTGGCAAGGATAAAATAGATCTCCATTTCAAATTCTAATCTTTAATTTGAAATAGATTTTGATTCAATAAGGAAATACATCACTAAAGGAGTTATATGAAGAGAAACAATCATCAATATTTCTTCCTTTAACTATTTTTAGAGGTGTCAATCACTGCTTACATGCTTCTAAATAAAAACAAGGCAAAAATATCATTTGAAAAACAAACACAAAAGCAGAAGTAAGTAGTGATCTGATTCTTTAAAACACTAAAAGAAAATAACATAAAATCAAAAAGCATAAAGTAAAAACTCATAAGTATAAATAAACATACATATAAAATAGGAAAAATTAGAAATATAAAGCATCAATTTCAAGCATGAATATCTATCACACTTAATCTAGTTCTTAAGGTGTTGAAGGTTTCAAAGGCCAGTGGTTTAGTAAAGATATCAACAGGTTGATTTTTAGTGGCTACATAGTGTAGCTCTATGACTCCTTTGGTAATATGGTTCCTAATGAAATGGTGCCTTATAACTATGTGTTTGGTCATGGAGTGTTGAATTGGATTCTTTGAAATGAAGATGGCACTAGTGTTATCACATGGGATTGAAATGGTGCCTACAGGTAATCCTAAATCCAGAATTTATTACTTTAACCAGAGGACTTGGTGTTGCAAATCTGGATTCAAGGAGAATAGTTTTAACGATGACAAACATGTCTGTATTCTATTTTACTTGGCTAATCATTTCAGGACCACAAGATCAAGTACAATCCAAGTCAGCTCAAGGTTGAGTCGGTCTGTATGTGGTTTAGGTCTATTGTAATTTTTCCCTTTCTTGAGTCAAATGTAAGCTAACTGTCCCCTAGCTAAGAAACCTTGCACACACACACTCAGGGGGAGAATTTTTAGTGAGTTAGAGTCTCTATTTTCAAGTTTTATTCATATCATCCTGGATGATCTTCATATCGTCCTAGACAATCCAGTGAAAATAGAAACCCTAATTAGGGTGACCATATTAAGTTGGTTTGATTAAGCTGATCATCCCGGATGATACTCCTATCATACAGGATGATAGGCTCAAATCAGACATTCTCAGTCGCCAGATTAAGTTAGGCAAGTTTCATTTTAAGATATTTGGTCTGATCATCTCGGATGATGCGTGTATCGTCCTGGATGATTTATCACAATCATGCCTAAATTAGTCTGGTGATTAAGGAAAGAAATTAATACTTAATTGATACGATCATATCATCCGGGACGATTGCAATATCATCCGGGATGATCATGACCATCCAGTGCCTTTCACCTATACATCTAAAGCGGTGCTCAAGATGAATTTGGTTGCTTTTGAACTAATCATATGGGAAGATAGATATATCGTCCTGGACGATCAGGTCATTTTGAGATCGTCCTGCATGTTTCACCTATACGTCTAGAGCGGTGCTCAAGATGATTTTGTGTGGACTTGAACTAATCATATCGGATGATAGAGATATTATCCGAGATGATCAAGTCATTTTATGATCGTCCAACATCCTTAACCTATACATCCAGAGCAGTTCTCAAGATGATTTTGTGTGTTTTTGAGCTGATCATATAGGACGATCGCCAGATCATCCTGGATGATCTGGCCGACCAGTTGAGATTTAGGGCTATTTTTGAGCCCTCCTATTTAAGCTCTTTTTCTTTCAATAAGAAAAATCTTTTGCCACTTTTCTTTGCAGAGAAACCTTGAAAGAGAGAGAGAGAGCTTGGGAGAGAGAGAGAGGATCTTGTGAGGGGTAGTTTTTGAGGGATTCATAAAGGTTGCTCCAACTAAGGATCAGAGTCATCTTCTCCGCTCGTTATCTCTCAACTTATTGGTGCTTTCTGTGGGAGGATCGTTCACAAGAAGATCCAGGTTCTCTACCCGCTTCAGGAGGAACTGAAAGGAGATCAGGTTCTCTGTCTGCTTCAGGAGGAAGTGAAAGGAGTCTGGGTTCTCTGCCAGCTTTAGGAGGAAGCTAATGGAGTTCAGGATCTCTGCCTCACTGGGTTGGTGAAAAGGAGTTTTGTATAGGCTTCTCTGCCTTGCTGAGGGAGCAGAAGGAGAGTCCTTTTGTGTTAGTGTAATACCCAGAGGGCAGGCTCCGGGGAGTGGACGTAGGTCAAGTTGACCGAACCACTATAAAATTTGGTGGGCTCTTTCTGATTATTTTCTTCACTTTACTTTTCTATTATTATCTGCTTGGGTGAAATTTGTGGTTGATCTTTTCATTTCTGTGTTTACTTATTTTTGCTACAAATTATCGAAAACATCTTTTATGTTGCTCACAAATTTTTAAAATAATCAATTCACCCCCCCCCCCTCTTAGTTAGCCTCAGGACTAGTTCATCAGGGATTAACATCCCTATCAAACTTTCAAGTGGTATCAGAGCGAGATTCAAAAATTAAGTTTAAAAACTTTTGAATTTGATCCATGGCTAACTTTGGTAATCACAATACTGCTGAAGGTTATTCAATTACACGACCACCATTGTTTGATAACATACCTTTTGATTTTTGGAAAACTCGCATGTCCATCTTTTTATAATCAATTGATTATCGCATGTGGATGCTTGTTAAAGATGGCTATGAAGCACCTTTTAGAATGGTTAATAATGTTAAAATTGAACTACCTTTCACTGAATGGACTCTTGATGATTGGGACTTAGCCCAACTGAATGTCAAATGTTTGAACTATTTTTTTTGTGCCTTAAAATCTGAGGATTACATGCATGTCTCTACTTGTACAACTGGTAAAGAAATTTATGATAGATTGTGCATCACTTATGAAGGTACATCTGAGGTTAAGCAATCTAGATTGAACATCTTACTTCATGACTACAAACTCTTTTGCATGAAACCTAGTGAATTGATTTCTGAAATGTATACTAGGTTCACTCAAATTGTCACTTCTCTACATGCTTTAAGAAGAGAACTCACTAACTATGAAAGAGTGAACAAAATTCATAGATTTTTTCCTTCTTCATATGATGCTAAGATAACTATGATCACTGAATCTAAAGATTTGAATACTTATTCTATTGATAGCTTACTTGGATCACTCATTGCTTATGAATAAGGGGTGAACCAAAGACAGCTTGATGCAGGTGAGAAGAAGAAGGAGAAAATTATGACACTGAAGGCCAACGATACTGACACTAACTCTTTCGGGTCTGATAGTGATGATGTTTCCTTAATCACTAAGAAATTCAAAAGTTTTCTAAGGAAGAAACATAAAAACTTTCAGAAGTGGAACAAGGGTAAGTCCAGTAAAAATTTAAAGATTCATCTGATACTATTTGTTTTGAATGCAGGAAGCCTGGACATATAAAGGATGATTGTCCTACACTTAAGGCTCACCCAAGCAAGGAGAAGGGTGAGGAAAAACCTAAGTTTAGGAAGGATAAGAAGCAGATTCAAAAGGTATTCTGGGCAGATTTTGCATCCGACTCCTCTGAGACTGAAGCTTAGGAGGAGACTACCAATTTGTGTCTGATAGCTAATGATCATCCTAGTCAGTCTGATCAAGAAGAGGTATGTGAGCTTACTTATGACCAGTTATTTGATGTTTCTAAAAAAATTCATTCATCATATAGGAAACTTAAGAAAACTCATACTAGCCTGAAATTAGAATTTCTTAATTTACATAAAGAGCGTGAAATTTTGATTAAAGATCATTCTACACTTAATAGCAATCACATATCTTTACTTGATGAGTTTGATGAATTGAACAAAAAGTATTCTGAATTGATTACTGAGCATGATTCATTGAAAATATCACATGTTGATTTAGAAAGAGCTTCTAAAGAATTAGACAATATGGCATGTGAAGTGGAGAGTAGTAATGGAGCATTGAAGTTTGAAATTACAAGTCTCACAAAGAAAACTGAATTTCTAAAACTAAAAATTTGTGCTCTTGAGAAAAATGAAACACCTCCTACCTTTGCACAATTTTATGCACCTCCACCTTTTGAGGAATCTGTTGCAAAATCATCAAAGCATGTTTCATACACACCTAAGAAGAGGCATTATCACCCACGTAGATTAGTTAATCCTTTTCCTAGTATTAGATATTTTTCTTGTGGCATGCAAGGACATATCTCACACACTTGCATGGTTCACCGTAGTACACATTGGGTGTGGAGATCCAAATTATATGCTTCACAGCACAGCACACATGCATTGCATTCTTCTTTTCATAAGAAAGAACTCAAACCTATTTGGGTTCCTAAATCTGACGTTTGATCATTTTGTAGGGGTGCTCTCACACAAGACCTCGTGAGAGCATGTGGTACCTGGACAGTAGATGTTTAAGACATATAACTAGATATGCAAATTAATTCATTTCACTGGAGGCCAGGCTGGAGGCAAGGTTACACTTGGAGACAACACCACCAGGAGGGTGGTAGGAACAGGTATAATTGGTGATTCAAAAAACTTCATTATTGATAATATTTTACTTATAGATGGATTGAAACACAACTTATTGAGCATAAGTCAACTCATTGATAAAGGATACAACATCAAATTTCTGCCCACTTGCTGCATTATAAGCTTAAATGACAAAATTATTTTGTAGGGACAAAGGATCAATAATGTCTATATGCTGGATGTAAGTTGCTTTAAAGCTGATAATTTAATTTTCTTAAAAACTACTACTGATGAGTCTTGGTTGTGGCACAGGAGATTATGTCAGGCCAGTATGAAAACCCTTAGAAGAGTCACCCAAAAGGACTTAGTTATAGGTGTCCCCAAGCTTAAGTTCACAAAGGACCACCTGTGTGATGCCTGTCAATTAGGAAAGTAAGTCTAGTCCTCCTTTCACTCCATTAAGGATAATAACACCTCTAGACCTTTAGAAGTCCTTTACATGGATCTCTTTGGACCCATTAGCACTGCCAGCTAAGGGGGGAAAGTCTATGGATTTGTGATTGTTGATGATTACTCGAGGTTCACTTGGATTAAATTTTTGTCACATAAAACTGAGTTATTTGTTGAATATAAGTATTTCTCCACTTGGATTTAGAGGAAGTTAGGTTGTGAGATCTTGACTATTCATAGTGATCATGGTGGAGAGTTTAAAAATGTGGAGTTTGGAACATTCTGTGAGGAGCAAGGGATTAGCCATAATATTTCAGCTCCTAAGACCCCTCAGCAGAACGGGGTAGCTGAAAGGAAGAACAGGACCTTATTGGAAGCCGCTAGAGCCATGCTTACTGAGTATTTACTTCCAAAATACTTTTGGGTTGAAGCGGTGAACACTGCCTATTGTGTGCTGAATAGGGTGGATGTTAGATCAAATCTAAAAAAGACACCTTATGAGATCATTAAGGGTAGAACTCCAAACCTGTCCCACCTCCATGTCTTTGGCCATAAGGTTTTCATTCTAAACAATGGGAAATCATCCTTAGGAAAATTTGACCCCAAATTTGATGAAGGAGTGTTCTTAGGCTATTCTAGTGTGGGGAAATCCTTTAGGGTGTTTAATAAAAGGATTTTGGTGGTGGAGGAGACAACTCATGTGGTGTTTGATGAATCTGATCCTAAGGGGACTAGAATTGAGGAAGAAGAAGATAGGAGAGATTATCCAAGGAGTTGAAAATGTAAATCTGGAGGAAAGGGTAGAACCTGAAAACACTTTGCCTAGAGATTGGAGATATTCTTTGAGTCATCCTAAAGAACTGATCTTAGGAGACCCTTCTTAAGGTGTTAGAACTAGGCATGGACTTAGGAAGGAAGTAAACCATTTTGCCTTTATCTCAATGACTGAACCCACCAACATCAATCAAGCCCTTTCTGATGAGTTTTGGACCTTAGCTATGCAGGAGGAATTGAATCAATTTGTAAGAAAAGATGCTTGGGAGTTTGTAGAAAGACCTAAGGATCAAAGTGTAGTGGAAACCAAGTGGGTCTTTAAAAATAAGATGAATGACTCTAGTGTGGTGGTTAGGAATTAGGAAAGATTGGTGGTTAAGGGGTACAATCAAATTGAAGGGATTGATTTTAAGGAGACCTTTGACCTTGTAGCTAGACTAGAAGCCATTAGGGTGCTACTAGCCTTTGCCTGTTATAAGGGATTTAAGCTGTTTCAAATGGATGTCAAGAGTACCTTTTTAAATGGGATAATAAAAGAGGATATTTTTGTAGAATAACCTCTAAGTTTTGAGAGTTTCAATATGTAAATCATGTTTACAAATTAAAAAAGGCCTTATATGGATTGAAACAGGCACCCAGAGTTTGGTATGAGAGGCTTGGCACATTCCTGTTAGAAAGAGAGTTTGTTGAGGGGAGTGTAGACACCACCCTTTTTCTAAGGAGAGTAGGGGATGATTTACTCATTTTCCAGATCTATGTTGATTATATAATTTTTGGATCTTTTAATAAATATTTATGTGATGATTTTTCTAAAATAATGAGTAAGGAGTTTGAGATGAGTATGATGGAAGAATTGTCCTACTTTTTAAGATTTAACATAAGGCAACTGGATGATGGAACCTTTCTCAATCAGTCTAAATACACTAAGGATGTTTTGAAGAAATATGAAATGGATAAAGCCAAGCCAATCAATACTCCCGTGAGCTCCTCTATTCAGTTAGATAAGGATTCAAATAGAAAATCTGTTGATCAGAAGAAGTTTAGGGGAATAATTAGATCACTG
This sequence comes from Dendrobium chrysotoxum, assembly GCA_019925795.1. NCBI lineage: Eukaryota > Viridiplantae > Streptophyta > Magnoliopsida > Asparagales > Orchidaceae > Dendrobium > Dendrobium chrysotoxum. The sequence goes on from CM034312.1 coordinate 38,418,282, forward strand.
CTTTACCTAACTGCTAGATGACCTGATATTATGTTTAGTGTTTATCTTTATGCTAGGTTTCAAGCTGATCCTAAAGAGTCCCACCTGACTGCTGTTAAGAGAATTCTTAGATATCTTTTAGGGACCCCAAACTTAGGATTCTGGTATCCTTGGCATAGCACTTCTTTTGAAATTATTGGATATTCTGATTATGACTTTGCAGGGTGTAGGGTGGATAGAAAGAGCACTTCTAAAATTACTAATTCATAGGACAGTCTTTAGTCTCCTGGTCCAGTAAAAAATAGAACTTAGTTACACTTTCCATTGCTGAAGCTGAGTATATTGCCTTAGAAAGTTGTGTGGCCCAAGTCCTTTGGTTGAAGCAACAAGTTTTAGATTTAGGATTACCTGTTGGCACAATTTCTGTTCTGTGTGATAATACTAGTGCCATCTGCATTTCTAAGAATCCAATCCAATATTCTAGAACCAAACACATTGATATAAGGCAGCACTTTATTAGGGACCATGTTACAAAAGGGGACATTGAGCTACATCATGTAGCAATTGAAGATCAATTGGCTGACATTTTTACTAAACCATTGGCCTTTGACTCATTTAGCATTTTAAGGACCAGACTTGGTGTGATTGATATAAATGCATAAATCTGATGATTACTAATTTCTGATGTTTTTTATTTTCTTCATTTTGCTTTACTTTTTGTTTAATTTGCTTGTCCATTTTTACTTTAGAATTTTTTTCTTTTCCTGCTGATTTTCATTTACTAATTTTCGTGTGTCTGTCTTTCTTCCTTCTTATTTTTATTTATTGCTTACTCACTTTTAAATCAGATCACTGCTCACTACTGCTGAAAAACTGGATTTCTGACTGAGAGTTTTGCCTTATTTTTGTTTGAAAGCTTGTAAGAAGTAATCGACTCCTCTATAACTATTAAAGGGAAGAAACACTGATAATTATTTATCTTCCTCTAACTCCCTTTAATGGTATATTATTTCTTTCAAATAAAAATCTTTTAATAATTAAAAAGTTGGTTTTGAAATAGAAATTTATTTTATCTTCCTATAGTAATCTACCTCATATGAATAGTATTTTCAAAGATTTGAATCAGTGTTATATTTTTATGATTAGGTGATTACTCTTATCATATGATGTATGGTTTTTATTTTATGAGTTACTCTTCCTTTTTATAGAGAATCAGTTCTGTCATCTCTTATATCTATAAGGTAATTTTATAGCTGAGATTCTTTAATGATTATGAAAGGAAGCAAGCTTACAAAAGATGCACAAAGCACTAAACAAAATGAAAAGAGGCACAAAATGAGCCCAAACATGAAAAGATGTGCAATGTCACCAAATTTGAAAGATACACAGTGTGTATCAAAAATTAAAAGATGCGCAGTGCGCCAAACAAATTGAAAAAGAGGCACAAAATGAGCCCACCAAGAAATAAGTTTTCTTCCCTTTCAGATCTTTAAATGTCTTAGAAAAATCCATGCGGCACTTAATATTTTCAGCAGCTTGAGATTGATGATTTCTGATTCCTTACTTTGTAATACTATTATATCAGATATTTTTCTGGAACGAAGCTTGAAAGGATCTCTTTTTGAATCTAATTTCTTTTCTTCTGAATTAGACTTTTGTCTGAAAGGAATTTGAACCTGTAAGGTGTCCGAGGTAGGAGTTACGAAAGTCAATTTTCTAACTTTTCTAGATTTCAGCGGTGTCGATTTTCTTCTTATTGGCTTTTGAATAAAAAATCAAGGGAAAATTCTAATTTCCTCGAGCTAATCGATTTAAAAAAAATTGTTATTTTTTATTTTTTCTTTCTCGTTTCTATTTTTATTCAATTTGATTTTGTTTTTTTTTCTTTTTGTTTTATGTGTTTTTGGGATCCCTGATCTTTCCTGGTTTGGAGCATATTTCACCGCCATTCACAACTACTTTTAGCCACCACCTCCTCCTCCTTTTGATCAGGATCCGCCTCCTTTTTAGCTTTTTCTTTTATGATGTTTTCTACTTATATTATTGTGTCTGTTCTTCCTCCTTTTTGTGATGTCAAAAGGGGTGTAGTTGTTATTGTTATATTCTAGTTGTTGTATTTCTGGATTGTTGAAATTCCTTGGCTTATCAATGTTTAGATGTTTGTTTTAAATATCAATCTTTATCTACTAATTTGTATTTCCTAATAAATGTTTATCATCATCAAAATAGGGGAGATTATTGTAAATATGGATTCAAGGAGAATAGTTTTGATGATAACAAATATTTCTGTATTCTATTTTTCTTGGCTAATCATTTCAGGACCACAAGATCAAGTACAATCCAAGTCAGCTCAAGTTTGAGTCGATTTGTATATGGTTCAGGTCTATTATAATTTTTCTCTTTCTTGAGTCAAATGTAAGGTAACTGATCCCCTAGCTAAGTAACATTACACACACACACTCAGCGGAAGAATTTTTAATGAGTTAGAGTCTCTATTTTTAATTTTTGTTCCTATCATCCTGGACGATCTTCATATCATCCTAGACGATCCAGTGAAAATAGAAACCCTAATTAGGGCGACCATGTTAAGTCAGTTTGATTAAGCTGATCGTCCTGGACGATACTCCCATCGCACGGAACGATAGGCTCAAATCAGACATTCTCAACTGCCAGATTATGTTAGGCAAGTTTTATTTTAAGATAATTGGTCTTATCATCCTGAACGATACGTGTATCATCCTGGATGATTTATCATAATCATGCCTAAATTAGTCTAGTGATTAAGAAAAGTAATTAATACTTAATTGATATGATCATATCATCTGGGATGATTATAATATCATCTGGGACGATCATGACTGTCCAGTGCCTTTCACCTATACGCCCAGAGCGGTGCTTAGGATGATTTTGGTTACTTTTCAACTAATCGTACAGGATGATAGATATATCATATTGGACGATTAGGTCATTTTGAGATCGTCCTGCATGTTTCACTTGTACGTCCAGAGCGGTGCTCATGATGATTTTGTGTGGATTTAAACAAATCATATGGGATGATAGAGATATCGTTCGAGACGATCAAGTCATTTTATGATCATCCAGCATGTTTAATATGTACGTCTAGAGTGGTTCTCAGGACTATTTTGTGTGTTTTTGAACTGATCGTACATGACGATGATCATCCTGGATAATCATGGCCGATCAGTTGATATTAAGGGCTATTTTTGAGCCCTTCTATTTAAGCTCTTTTTCTTTCAACAAAAAAAATCTTTTGCCACTTTTCTTTCCAGAGAAACCTTAAGAGAGAGAGAGAGAGCCTGGGAGAGAGAGAGAGGATCTTGTGAGGGGGAGTTTATGAGGGATTCATAAAGGTTGCTCCAAGCAAGGATCAGAGTCATCTTCTCCTGTCGTCTCTCATCTTGTCAGTGTTTTCTGTGGGAGGATCATTCGTAAGAAGATCAGGGTTCTCTGCCTGCTTTAGGAGGAAGCGAAAGGAGATCAGGTTCTCTGCCAGCTTCAGGAGGAAGTGAAAGGAGTCTGGGTTCTCTGCCTGCTTAAGGAGGAAGCAAAAAGAGTTCAGGTTCTCAGCCTCTCCGGGTTGGTGGAAAGGAGTTTTGTACAGGCTTCTCCACCTTGATGAGGGAGCAAAAGGAGAGTCACTTTTGTGTTAGTGCAATACCTGGAGGGGAGGCTCGGGGGAGTGGACGTAGGTCAAGTTGACCGAACCACTATAAAATCTGGTGTGCTCTTTCTGATTATTTTCTGTACTTTACTTTTCTGTTATTATCTGCTTGGGTGAAATCTGTGGTTGATCTTTTTATTTCTGTGTTTACTTATTTTCACTACAAATTATTGAAAAAATCTTTCCTATTGCTCACAAATTTTTAAAATAACCAATTCACCCCCCTCTTGGTTAGCCTCGGGACTAGTTCATCAGAGCTTAACATCCCTACCAAACTTTCACTTGGGCCACACAACGCCCCAAGGCAATGTACATAGCTTTAGCAGTGGACATGGCAACTAAGTTCTATTTTCTATTAGACCAAGAGACTAAGGACTGTCCTGTGAATTGATATATTCTAGAAGTATTTTTTCTATCAACTCTACATCTTACAAAATCTAAATCAAAATATCATATGATCTCAAAGGTAGTGTTGTACCTAGGATACTAGATTCCTAAGTCTCGGGTTCCTAAGAGATATCTAAGAATTATCTTAATAACAGTCAAGTGGGACTCTTTTAGATCAGCCTAAAATCTAGTACATAGATAAACACTAAATATAATATCAGGTCTACTAGCAGTCAAGTAAAGTAGTGAATTAATTATTTCTCTATATTTCTTTTGATCAACATATTTTCCATTTGAATCCTTATCTAACTAAATAGTAAAACTCATGGGAGTGTTGATTGGCTTGGCTTTATCTATTTCATATTTCTTAAGGATGTCATTAATGTATTTTTATTGACTAAGGAAAGTTCCATCATCCTTCTACCTTATACTAAATTTAAGAAAGTAGGCCAGTTCTCCCATCATACTCATCTCAAACTCCTTACTCATTATTTTGGAAAACTCATCACAAAGATTTTTATTAGATAATCCAAATAGAATATCATCAACATGATTTGGACAATTAGTAGTTCATCTCCTACCTTTTTCAAAAATAGGGTGGTATTTACGCTGCCCTTAATAAAGATTTTTTCTTGTAGGAATATGCTTACTCTTTCATACCATGCCTTGGGTGCTTATTTTAGTCCATATAATATCTTTTTTAATTTGAACACATGATTAAAAAATTATGAATTTTTAAAGCCTGGGGGTTATTCAACATACACATCTTTTTTTATTACCCCATTCAAAAATATACTTTTGGCATCCATTTGGAACAGTTTAAATCCCTTAAAGTAGGTAAAGGCTAGTAGTAACCTAATAGCTTCTAATCTAGCTACAGGGGAAAAAGTCTCTTCAATGTCAATCCCTTTTATCTGGTTATACCCCTTAACCACTAATCTTGCTTTATTTTTCACCACTACACTAGAATCGTTCATTTTATTTTTAAAAACCCATTAAGTTTCAACCATACTCTGGTCCTTAGGTCTTTCAACTAGCTCCTAAACATCATTCCTTACAAATTGATTTAACTTTTTATGTATGGCTAGGATTCAGAATTCATCACATAGGGCTTAATTTATGTTGGTGGGTTCAATCATTAAGATGAAGGCAGAGCGATTTACTTTTTTTTAAGTCCATGCCTAGTTCTAACACCTTCAAATGGGTCTCTTAAGATCAGCTCTTTAGGATGACTTGAAGAATATCTCTGTTCTCTAGGCAGTGTATTTTAAGGTTCTACCATTTCATCTAGATTTGTAGTTTTTACTCCTTGGGTGATTTCTCCCACTTTTTCTTCTTCCATTCTAGACCCTCCAAAATTATTAGATTCATCAAATATAATATGAGTGGTCTCCTCTACTCCAGTGTCCTTTTATTGAAGACTCTATAAGATTTTCCAATATTTGAGTAACCTAGGAACACTCCTTCATCCGATTTTGGGTCAAACTTTACTAGTTGAGACTTCCCATTATTCAAAATGAACACTTTACATCCAAAGACATGAAGGTGAGACAGGTTGTGCATCCTACCCTTAAGGATTTCATAAGGTATATTGTTCAGCTTGGATCTAACATTAATCTTATTTAGAATATAATAGGCTGTATTCACCACTTCTGCCCAGAAGTATTTAGAAAGTGAGTATTCAGCTAACATGGCTCTAGAGCTTCTACCAGGATCCTGTTCTTTCTTTTAGTAATCACATTCTGCTGAGGGGTGCTAGGAGCTAAAAAATTATGATCTATCCCTTGCTCCATACAGTAAGATATAAAATTTTTATTCTTAAATTCTCCACCGTGGTCATTATAAATGGTTAAAATTTTATAACCTAGTTTCCTCTGAATCCAAGTAGAAAAAGGCCTAAACTCCTTGAATGATTCAGTTTTATGAGATAGAAATCTAACCCAAGTAAATCTCAAATAATCATCAACAATTACATACCCAAAGACGTTTCCTCCTAGGCTTACAGTGATGATAGGTTCAAAGGGATCCATGTGAAGGACTTCTGAGAGTTTGCAAGTGTTAATGTCTTTGATTGAGTGGAATGAGGATTTGACTTATTTTTCTAATTATTAGACATTACATAGGTGGTCCTTAGTGAACTCTAGTTTGGGAATTTCTCTCACTAAGATTTTTGGGTGATTTTTTTATGACTTTTCATGCTTACATGACACACTCTTCTATGTCATAACCAGAATTCATCAGCAATTATTGTTAAGAAAAGAGTAGTATCAAATGTAATGCAATTTAGATCAAGTATGTAGACATTATTAATTCTCCTTCCCTATAAAATAATGTTGTCATTTAAGCTTATTATGCAGCTAATAGATAGAAATTTTATGCTGAAGACTTTATCAAAGAGCTGGCTGATGCTGAGCAAGTTATGTTTTAAGCCACTACTAATAAAACATTTTCAACGATGAAATTTTTTGAGTTTCTAATTATACCTAAGTCTACCAGTCTCCTTATGGTATTATCTCCAAGTGTCACCTTGCCTCCTGCTCTAGCCTCCAGCAAAATGAATTAATTTATATCTCTAGTCATGTACCTTGAATATCTATTGTCCAGGTACCACATGCTCTCATGAGGCCTTTTATGAGAGCACTCCTACAAAATCATCAGTGGTAAGATTTGGGAACCTAATTAAGTTTGGCTTCCAACTTATGGACTATGGGATGGAATGCATGTATGCTATGCTGTAAATTATGCGATTTTTGTCTCCACACCAAATGTATTCTACGGTGGATAGTGCAAGTGTAGGAGATATGTCCTAGTATGCCATAAGAAAAATATCTAACTCCAGGAAGAAGGTTTACTAATCTATGTGGGTTATGGTGCCTCTTCCTAGGTTTGAATGCATGATGTGATGGTGTGTTATAAAATAGTGTAAGTGTAGGAAGTATTTTATTTTCTTTAAAAGTAGTTAATTTAGCTTATAAAAACATGTTTGCACTTTTAAGAATTGAATTTTCAATCTTCAACGCATGCTCCCTACTTTCTAATTATGATGCAAGAGTTTCTAATTCCTTGAATGCATTTTCTAATTCAACATGCATTATTTTCAAGAAATTATATTCAGTAATTAAATCAAGATGCTTTTTGTTCAAAGTATCAAATTCATTTAGTAAAGCCATGTGATTACTATCTAGAGTGAAATGATCTTTTTTGATACTTTCATGCTCCTTCTGCAGGTTTGAAAAATCAATTTTAAGGCTAGTATGTGATTTCTTGCTTTTATCAGCTATTAAGCACAGGTTGATTACCTCCTCTTCTGCTTCAATTTTAGATGAGTCTAAAGTTGAGTCTGCCTATAAAGCCTTCTGAGTTCAGTTCTTGCCCTTCTTGAATTTTGGTTTTTTCTCACCCTTCCCCTTGCTTAGGTGAGCTTTAAGACTTGGGAAATCAAACTTTAAGTGCCATAACTTCCTGCATTCAAATAATATAACATCAGAGGAATTTTTAAAATTTTTATTATTCTTACCTTTATTCCATTACTGTTGACATTTTTGCTTTTTCTTTAAAAATCTCTTAAATTTCCTAGTCATCAGTGCAACGTCATCATCATCTTGTCCAAAAGAGTCACTATCAAAATTATTAGCCTTTAAGGCTGTAATTTTCTCTTTCTTCTTTTCACCTACATTAAGCTGCCTTTGACTCATTCCTTGCTCATAGGTAATGAGTGACCCAAGTAAGTTATCAATGGAATAAATATTAAGATCTTTAGATTTAGTAATGGTAATAATTTTTGCATCATAGGAAGAAGGTAAACAATATAAAATTTAGTTAACTTTTTTATAATTTGAAGCTCTCTTCCTAAGGAATGCAAGGATGTAACAATCTGAGTAAACCTAGTATATATTTTAGAAATAGATTACCTAGGGTTCATCGAAAAAAGTTCACAATCATGAAGAAGAATGTTTAGCCAAGATTGTTTCACTTCCTTTGTTCCTTCATATGTTATGCAAAGTTTATCCCAAATTTATTTTCTAGTTGAATAAGTAAAAACATACATGTAATCTTCATATTTTAAAGCACATAAAAAATAGTTCAAATATTTAGCATTCAGTTGGGCTCAATATCTATCTTCTATGCTCCATTCATAAAAGGGAAGTCAGTTTTTATGCCATTAACAAGGTGAGAAGGTGCAGAATAACCTTCCTGAACTAGCATCCACATGCGATAATCAATTAATTGTAAGAAGGTTGACATGCAAATTTTCTAAAAATCTAAAGTTATATTATCAAACAAAGGTGGTTGAGTGATTGAATATCCTTCCATAGTATTACAATTACCAAAGTTAGCCATGGAACTTTTTTTAAAGTTTTTTAAATTTAATTTATGAATCCCACTCAAATACCACTTGAAAGTTCGTGAAGGTTGTTAAACCTCTAAGAACTAGCCCAAGGCTAACCAAGGGGGGTGAATTGGTTATTTAAAAAAATTCTTTAACAAATGAAAAATTAAAACCCCTTGATGTAGAAGCAGATCAATTTTGCCATAACAAAACTCAGAGATTTCAAACACATAATAAATCACAAAAAAATGCAAAAAAGTAAAATATAAAGAACACTCTATATTTATAGTGGTTCGATCAATTTAACCATAATTAGTTCCCTAATTATAGGATCAATTTAGGCATAATTATCCAAGATTGTCCCGTATGATGTATATTGTCCTATATGATTAGGCCAAATTTGATCATTTAAAATATTGCCTAAATTATGATTAGCGGCTACTTTGCTGATTATATTTGCTCATCCTATATGATTTATATTATTTAGTATGATTAGCTTAATCAAACTTGATTAGCTGAGGTGCCCTAATTAGGGTTTCCTGTTTTAACAGATCATCAAATACGATCTAAATCATATTGTACGATTAGTTCAAAAAATAAATTTTTTTTAAACTCACCAACTCACTCCCTTGAGTGTGTGTATGCAAGGTTACTCAGCCTAGTGTCCACTAAATACATGACTTGACTCAAGAAAGATAAAAATACATAGAAATTGAACAGAATGACTCAACCCTAGTTTACCTGATCTTGACCTGATTGATGTTGCTAGTGGATGTGTGGACCTGAAATGTTAGTGAACATGGCAACAAAATAGATATGCAATTATAACAGTGATAAGAAAATAATAATATCTATTATCATCGAAATTATAGGCCTTGGACCCAGATTTATAACATACAAATCCTACTCTGAGAGGGAGAAAAAAAGTACAAAGCCAAGTAGCTAGAAACCCCATAAGAAACAAATCCTCGTTAGTGCCTGGTAGTGCGGCGAAAGTCTAGCCAACTGAAGAGGATGGCTCAGCAGTCACCCCTGATAGTAGATCCCCTTGCTATAAGCCTAGGTTGAAGGGATCATATAATGATATAGCAACAGAAGATAGGTAACCCTCAATGAGAAAGCTACGAACCCAGACATTTATGGGAATGGTAGTTCTGGCATGTGATGGCAAACCTGAAGATCTATATATCTGGTCGTAGTGTTGAAGGAGAGTTGGATAAACCTCTAGTAGGACTAATCTCCCCTTTTGATGCCCGTCTATTAAAGGTCCTATGTGAAAAAGCTCCTCATAATAAGGAATACACTCCTTGAAGTGTTGGACAAATACTGGTAACCCAGGCACCACCTGCAAATCTAAAAATGTAAGTGTAAGCTCCTCTGGCCCAACCCAGTAAGTGTTTCTCCTAGAATCCTAAAACACCACTAAACCATGGCCCCACGAAGGGGGAATGAGCCTGAAGTCAAATAGTGAGGTATACGAGGCCTCGTAAATCTCTGCCCCATGTAGAGTATGCCTATGGACTTATAGCACATATCTGGCCCAGTGAACATGCCACCAGGTAGACTCAAGACCTATCCAACTAATGAATCCCATTGCCACTCTAAATACATTGACTACAACTAACGGTGGTTAAGTAACCTCGACTGCCCTATCTACTCAATTGTATCTATCGCAGGCTATAAAATATCACATATGTCATAGTTGATCTGGTCGACTAAATTGTTGAGCGGGTTGTACTCTTCACATTATAGCCTGATGCTGCTCACCCACTTATTAGGGTCCTCAAACTCAACAGAATATGCAGGACACACCGGAAGCATAAGAGAGCACGTAAAGAAGTCATGAAAGATGTCATGCCCCCATAATATGTCCTCATGCTGCTCAGCTTGTCTCGAACATCAGCATCGCCTCAAGGCTCCAGCCGGTTAATGGCATGTCAGATAGCAGCCTCATTAGGCTCACCTAGGGGCAAATTATTTGGCATATGCCAACATAACATCTCCGTATACAAGAAAATTGAAAAGTGCATCAAGGAGTAATATAATGGGGTTAAATACATGAAAAAATCCACAAACAACGGTCAAGAGCATTGCAACAAATGTAGTTTATTCTAAACACGCACCATATTTTTTGGGAGGGGGCACTTGTTGACCCTGGCATTAAAATACATGCAAAAAGAGGCAAAATTGGCGACTCAAGCAATAATTAGCTGGTGTGGCGCATCACTTAAGTAGTCCAATGACCTCCAATCTCCAAACAGACTACACTGTTGTGATCAAAGTGTCAAATTTGCCTAAAAGGAACCACCTCACAGTAAAATCAGACATGAATGGTCAAAATCGATGGTCGATGCCCAAAATTGATCCATGACTTTGCCCAAACAATGTTTGAATGTGAAACAGACTTCACCGTTGCGTTCAAAATATCCGAGTCATCTAAAATTGATTATAATTTTACTCAACAAAAATCACATGAGGAAATCGGTGTGCATTCACAAATTTTGAGAAAATGTGCTTATTTCGAGGCAGTGATGCACAAATTATGAGAAATCCAAAATTTTATTTCATTTTTTATGTCTCTATATTATTATTATTATCATTATTATTATTATTATTATTATTATTATTATTTATCAATTAATAGAATTTAAAAAAAAGAATAAAAATCAAATTAGGAAATTCCTCGTATCTCTTACACTGGCTCTATTCAAATCCCTGAAATCTCGGTGTTGTTCACGTCTCCTCCCATAAATCTCACAAATCATCTCGATCCCTATTCTACTCTTATCATTAAAACGAGAACGAGAACAAAGTTTTCTGTCTCTTTTTTTTATTTTCTTCATAGTAGCCCATTATTATAATAAAGAAGAAGAAAAAAGAAAAGAAAAAAAAAATAGAGAAGAAAATATATAAAAAAAGACTATATTTTGGTCTTTGTTGTCACCGCCACAAATTCACCGCCTTCGACACCATCATTGCCAAAATTTCTAGTGAATAGAGGACCTGAACTTGAATAACACTACAAGGGACTTAAATGATCTATAGCGAAGCAAGTTTTGAAATAACAGGGAACCAAACTAGCACTTACAAGGAATAGAACCTAATGTCTAAAACCAAAGCCTGTAATTCACAAAATAACAAAAAGAAAAAACTTATAAGCATTAGAGTTAAGCTAAACAATACTCTAAACATTAATCAAGGATGATACACAATCTAATTACAAGTAAAAGTAAAGAAACATTACAAATCAAATGAGAATAATAAGTGATTGATTGTAACATTTGTATCAATCATGCAAGCGAATGTACTACTCTTCCATAAATGAAGGAGCTTTATGCTCAAACTAGTCTATTTACAAGAGACTATAAGAAGCTTGCAAATGTTCATGGGCAACACAAAGGACATGCAAATGAACATACCAACTCACTAGCCAACATGTATAAAGACATATATACAGACAACATGCGAAAAATGCCAGGGTGTTCATATGGTCAACAATAATCAAGCTTTCAGTAAATACAATGATTCATCACAAGTAGAGGCGATCAATATGTGGCAAATGCAAACTCTTATAAGCCACTATAGGGGGATAATTATACGTACCGTAGTGCCTCCTACGAGCAACACTGGGGACTTGTGATGCACACAACATCCCACCTACAAGGAGTAGAAAGTGGCCTATATCAACACTTCCAAGAAACAACAAATGAGTCATCAAGAATATAATAGCTATCATATAAAACAAAGAATCAAACTTGTGGTGAATATGACTTGCCCATGAGTAGGGACTGTAAGTCTGAAATGTGCACATTAGTCCTCCTACGGGTGAGACAAACAATGTGTAGTAGATGCCAAATAATCCCTACAGTTAGCAGTTAATAATTATCTAGCAATTACACTAACCCTTTACAAGAAAAGGTGGTCAAGCTGTAATAAATGCAAGACACTACGAGTCATTGTAGGAGACTTGTCATGTATACTACATGTTATCCACTAGCAAATGTAAAAAAATCCTAATAAATACAAATGCTTACAAGCAACTGGAGGAGATTTATTAGGGCATGATAGTCTACCTGCATAAAGTAACAAATTCACATAAGCTTTTACGAATCATTATAGGAGATTCATTAGTACACGATAGTCTACCTGCATAAAGCAACAAATGACCCATAACGCAAATTACAATTCACTTGTAAGCACAAACATAAAATTTGTAGTAAAAATTGTAGGCCATTGGTGGACTAAAGAAGTAAATTTATGGCACTAGGCCATCATGTCAGACAAATCAAGTTACTTACAAATGATAAGTGAAAGACATAACATGTCATATAGCATATTTGCAAACAAAAGCATACCTTCGCGGGCTAAATACTGAAGAAGATGGCAATATGCAGAAGATGAAATTCAGTGAGCTGCTAAAATATGCCATCAGATCCACAACATTCGTATAAGCTGATAGAAGGCGTTCATGGGCTCTTCAAGGAAGTACGTGCATCTTTAAAATGATGATCATTTGCATTATTAAGAATATTTGAACATTGCAAAAAATATCACATGCATTGAAATATGCATTGATGTACACATCATGCATGTACATGCAAAATATAATGCACATCATGCAAGAAATGAATTATTATGCTAATGCATTATGTAAGCAAGCAGGCAATTATGAACATACTATACATTCATATCATACACTACTGTATTAAGCTACCATGCAATATGCAAAATATCACACACATCAACCAAATAGTTTGGAAATACTAAAATGAATCATACATGTATACATGCGAATATGTCGTATACACCCACTACATTGCATACATACAACCATTGCACAAATACATCATGCAAAAAGTATTCAAAAGCATATACCCACATGGGCCCCAGTGAGCGTGTCATAGGTACACACATGACGTCAGAGGATGCTACGTAGGTCAAGAAACAAACTTAAATTCGAGCATGATCCTTCTATGTGAATAGATAGTAGTTGACACGGCTTAAAATGTCAAACAAATAAATGGTCATGATGTCGACCGAGATTTTTTTTTATATGTTCATATTATGCCTTCAAGGTATATAATAAGGAAAATTCACTAATAAAATAAAAAAGTCGATGATAGGCTTGATCCTCTATAGACAAGTAAAGAGAGTTGATAAGGTCTAATTGATAAAATGAAATTACCCATAAGTATCTCGATGATAGTTGCGTTGATAGAAAATCTCAATAGGAGGGAAACCCAAATATTCAAAATGCCCTCAAATTCTCATGAAATACATTCAATAATATAAATATTTAAAATTAAAATAAAACACAAAAATACTTAAAGCAAAATAACCATCCACCCTCCGCAATAATTTGTCGAGATGGATAAATCTGAAAATCACCTCAACTCATAAAGGGCAAATTTCTGGTCAAAAATATCACTAGGATTTATCCTCAATTTATCTCCTACCAGTTATGATGTGTCATGTATCCTCTAACTAGTGATTTCAATACCAAATGGAGCCACATGTAAACTGTTATGACTAGGACCCTCTGACCGAGTGGTTTTGTGGCCAAATGACACCATTAAATTACGGTCATGGCCAGAGCCTATATGTTCCCCAATGATGTTAAATCCTTGAGTAATGAATCAATAGGATATAGTCAATAGGGTACAAATCTCTCTGTTAGCTAAGGTGGATTCAAATTTGTCCCCTTAGATAAATATTAACCTCAGGTCTACATAGGCCTTGGAGGAAGCAACCCATGGTTTCTGACAAGGATCCTTCTTTCTAGTTGGGTCGAATTCCTCCTCTAACTAAGTAGACCAGGGACCATGATGACCCGGGATGATGTTACCATGGGATCTTGATCGGGTTTATCATCACTCCCCCACCATATGCTTATGTGCAAGGTGGTAAGTTTCCAATTTTAAACATTAAATTTCCACATACCTAAACTCTGCTACTACTATACACCAAGTACTACGTATCTATTTGACGGCTAGCCTTAATCGAAAGTTTTCTCTCGTTATCAGGAGGAGTAATTAACTATAGGGGCTTGTGCCTATAAGAAACCTGAACTCATATTATGAAGTCCTCACAAAATGAGTATGAAATCTCTAGGTAATGTCTTATCTAAAACCCAATCGGCCTTCTAAAAATTTGCCTCAAAACTTAAATGTTAAAACTCTCCTCGACGACTTGAAAAAGAGAAAGGAGACTCAGAGAGGCCGGGGTGTGAATTTTCGTAGCCCACAGTGACAGTAGTTGGAAGACCATGAAAGGCGGGAGTGGTTGGAGGGTCGTAGTTGTGCAATAGTTAATTTTTAGAGGATTGTGGTTGGGCGATGGTGGTCAGAGAATCAAAGTCATCAAAATGGTAGCTGGATGACTGTAGTATGGAGATGGTAGTTGGATGATAATTGTAAGGTGACGGTAGTTAGAGGACTGTAGTCGGGCGTTCAAGACCGATGGATCTCGTTAGGTGATGATGATTAATGTACTATAGTGGAGTGATGGTCACGTGGCTGAGGTCCAATGACAATGATCGAACCGTGGTCAGAAGGAAACGATCGAGTTGTGATTAGACGATGGTGATCAAGTGTTGATCCGACGATGGTGCTTCGAGATTCTTCAAACCTTTTGAGCACACTTAATTCTCAAGCCAATGTCCAATTATCCTTTCATGTAGAGAGTGAAACCTATTTTTGATTTTTGATAGTGGCTTACACCATAAATATTGACAACATTCCGAACATTTCTTCGGACGAATCATATTGAATCTCTCAAACATAAATTATTTTGTTAAGCATTTAAGTTCCTTAAAAGATGTCAAAACTAGATGATTTTAGGCTCTTTGGATTCATCACATCAAGACATTTAGTTCAATTATAAATTTGTTAAAATCGAAATTTAGGTGATCCTAAAATTATTTTAGAAGTTTTCAGTTCAATATGCATTGAGATTTTTGCTGATTAAATCAATTTTGGATGACATCAACTCTCAGTATAACGAATAACTAATCAATGCTTCAGAGATTAAAAAAAAAAGCAAGATTTTGCTTTAGATGCATTTTATATATTATTAAATTAATTCTACTAATTTTTCGCAGCACCCTAAAATGCAAAAAATGTATCGAATTTGATAACATCAAAATAATCAAACATCCTCCAAAAAGAAATGATGAGCTCATTAAGATGTCCCATATGCAACGGCAGCATAAAAGTTTTAAACTCGTGAATAAATGAACGAGCTACTGAACGCTTTAAACGCCAGGAATGAAATGCTTAAAACAGAATAATATCTAATATGCAGGATAACTATTTGAACTATAAAATGACGCTAAATTTCATTTTTTTTTTAATCCAAAGTTAAAAAATATTGCCTTGAATTCGGATCAAATATTTTTCTCTTTTGATTATTTGCCTTCTACTTTTAGCGCAAAAATATACACAATTTGTTTTCTTCAATAATTTGCTTCGACGAAATGTCAAATATTTATTATACGCACATTGTAAGAAACAGAGATGAAGAATCCCAACTCCAAAGCCAAATATCTTGTCAGAATGATTTGCTTCAAACGGGATCCATTAAGGAATACTTTTCAGCTAGTTTATTCATGTTATTTTAATTTGGGCAAGAAACATAAAAAAGAAAATAAAAATATATGTTTTCACAATTACATGAACTCGATAAGCAGCTCGCCCATATAACTTCATTTCCCATAGCAACGCACAATAGAACAATAACACATCGCTGCAATGCAATCCTACGTACCACTTCTGTTTGCTTTCTAACGAACAAATAGAAATACAAACAAATAAATGCTTTAGAAGCTTCCACTAAGAAAAAACCAAAGCTTCTAAACTTCATTAAGAAACCATTGTCTTCTTTTACCACTAATTAAAGATGCAATGCCTCTCCCTATCTCTCACATGACTCCAAGAAGGTGATGATCAAAATGATCACTGCAATAGCTGGAAGGAACAGCTGAGATTTCCAATCTTCCCGTCCATTCTTCACCTGTTTTTAAGGTAATTGGCCTTTCAATAGCTGCAGCATCCACACAAAGCATTTGTTTGTATTCATCATCCCCAAGATCTAACATGGACTTGGATTTCTTCTCCCATGGATTCCATACAACTACAGAAATCAAATCCCACGAGTAAGTTTTCACCATACAATGAATTAAACAATCCTGCAGATTGCAAAAACACAATTTATATGCATGAATAAAGCTTTGCATTCTACTCTTTGGGCAAACCAATACGTATTTGACAAAAAGGTAAAAGAGGGAGAGAAATATTGTATTAAAATTTCTATAATTTTGATCATTTATAAAGAAGGATAATATTTTTCAGTTTTTATAATCTAACGCTCGAGTTTTCATCAACATATAAGCAATGGAAATTAAAAAAATTATGATTTTCAAAAACTGGTAAATTTTTCTTGGTTGCATCATACTGTAAATTAGCTAATGTGAATATCACAGTTGCACGCCCTGAGTTTTTATAGACATTAACATAATATGTTCTTGAAGGAGATTTTGGGTGGTAGCAAATGTTGGAAAGCTTATGGCTTCTCAACATGTTAATGATATTTACATTAACAAATAGTATTGTGCCTAATTTTATAATTTTATAGGGTTTGATGTGTTACATGGGCTGCATCAACCCCCAATGAATTTACTTGGGTTATAGAAAACCCTAGTAATGTAATACCCAAAAATTTTAGTAACATCTCAAATTTTTCTTAATTAAATTATACCTCCAAATATTAACTTCCACAAAAATCACTGAAGATTATTCCATTGTGTTCTACTCGTCAATTAGAGTAAATGGACATATAGAAGTATATGCTAAGTGTGAAAGTCATGGAATTGGTTTTGATTTACATTTTTTTCTTAAAGTTTTAAATTAGATTTATTGTTCAGAAATCAAAATCACTGTAGCAGGGTAATTAAATCCATTAAAATGAGCACTTTAAATGACATGCATTGGTGGAAATCAAAGGAAATTAAGTAAAAGCATTTAATTAAGTTAAATATCCTCTTTTCCTTGCATTGCCAACACCAAAAGCCCATTAACCTCTGGGTTTAGACTTCTGTGAGTGCTGGAGATCGAGTAGAAGCGAGAGGTGTTGGAGTGGAAGCTGGCCGAGTGTAGTTCAGGGTATTTCAACTGAGAAGGAAGAAGAAAAGTAGAAGAAGATAAGAAATTAAAAAAGAATAGAAGGGAGAAGGAAATGGGAAGAAAGGTAATTTTTGGTAGATTCTTTAATTTTATGGAAAATTTCTAAATTTAATTATATCCAATTGTTATTTAGGATTCCAATGATTTATGAGGGAATGTTTTGAGGTAAAACATCATTTTGGATTAAAAGTTGATATTATTAAATAGAAATTATGAAATCACGATTTTGTGATGTGTAGGTGATTTACAAGCGTAAAAGATTGCGGGGGTGCCAGAATTGAGGAATCCATATGTTACGGTGGTAAGAAATGCAAATTATAATTTAAAAGACATTCTTTGACTTTTTGGCAAATATAATTGCATTGAGCAATAATCAAGCATGAAATGCATTAAAAATCTTTCATACTGTTGATGTGAATCTACAACCAAGTATTTAGGTGTAAACGACCACATGCAGATTTTAATGATTCAAGCTCAAAATTAAGTATATTACAATTATATAAATATTTCACTAATTTATAACAATTTTTTTAAAGAAAAGCAACATTAAAAATTCCAAAGTTTTTTGGAACTAAAGAAGTGTTTAATGTCTGCACAAACATTAACAATTCCATCTAGAACTGAGGGATTCCAATTATATAGTGATGCTTCTTTAAAAGGTTAGGATTGTATTTTAATGCAAAACAAAAAGGTGATTGCATACGTTTTATTCCTTGAGGGAGAGGGAAAGATTGGGCGAGATATAGAGAATGGGGGACATGGAGAGATAAAGAGGGGGAGTGAATGAGATGGAGAAATGAGAGAGAGAGGATAAAAGAGGGATCAAGTGAGAGGGAGGGATATTGTGAGTAAGAGTAGGGGTGGATCCACCTTAAGCTCAGGGGGGGCAATTGCCCCCCCCAAAAAACATAAATTTTTTTTTTATTATATGATTCTTTAGATAATTTGTCTCCTTCCATCTATTTTTTAGTCTTTATTACAAGCGTTTTTAGGCAATTGCCCCCCTAAATATTCTAAAATACTATGGTCTTTAGGCAATTGACTCAACACTATTAAACACATTGTGTAGAGATGTTATTGTTCGGAAACGATGAACCAAATACAAAGAGAATTAATAAAGAGAATCCAAAAAACCCTTACAACCAAAATTTTGGGAACCTCGTCAGGGGACACTGCCCCCTTGGACCCCGACATATCTGTGAAGCGTATAACAATCAAGAATATGAACAAATAGGGGTCAAGGGGGCGCCCCCGGAATAAATTTTGTTTGTAAGGATATTTATGAAAAAAAAAATCTCTACACTTTTACTTATAAGTTTACATAAATTTCAAATCTAAGAACAGTCTTCTGTAGGAAGCAAGAAAACAAAGGAATTGGGAGCCTTAGTTGCTTGGCTGGATCAGTGGGAGCCAGATCATGAAGCTCCATGGTTAGAGCTGCAGTTGGACAGCTTGAAGGCAGCTGATCTGGCGGGTGGGAGGGAAGGAAAAAAGGATTCTTAAAAGGTTGGAATGTTATTCTAGCAGCAGGAAATGGGCAGGAAGGCTGAGATTCCAGCATGCTAGTTATTATGGACGGTTGTTAGGAAAAGAAGATATGACCAGACCTTGGGGAAGGGCTGGATGGTTGAGAGATGGAGGGCAAGAGGAGGTGCAGTTCTTGGAAACTCCAAGGACAGAACCTGCGACTGATAGTTGGAGGAAATCTGAAGGTTGGCAACTAGAATGAAGGCCCGATTGAGGCTTGAAGAAGTTCTTGGAGCTGGAGGCTGGCTGGCTAATCTCTGGTAGCTGACTGCTCGTTAGGGACAACAACAAAAAGAGGAAGGTAGGAAGGGTCTCGGATGAGAGTGGGAGAGGAAAGGGAAAAGGATTCTTGGAGACTCTAAGAGAAGCCCA
The DNA here is from genome assembly GCA_019925795.1 of Dendrobium chrysotoxum. Classification (NCBI taxonomy): domain Eukaryota; kingdom Viridiplantae; phylum Streptophyta; class Magnoliopsida; order Asparagales; family Orchidaceae; genus Dendrobium; species Dendrobium chrysotoxum. The sequence goes on from CM034312.1 coordinate 38,437,738, forward strand.
ATGGGCAACAACACTTAGAGGAATCAATTCACTAATTTGATCCATGGTGATTACGTATGATTTTTCCTTTAAAAGGCTATTGAAATCTCATAAAAAGAATTATCCAACACATGATTTAGAATTGACTGCAATAGTTTTTTGCTTGAAGATCAGGAGACAATACTTATATGATGTGAGATGCGAAATATTCACTAATCATAAAAGTTTAAAATACATTTTCACTCAGAAGAAATAAAATTTGAGACAGAGAAGATTATTTGAATTGATAAAAGATTATGGTATCGACATACAATATTGTCTTGGTAAAAAGAATGTGATTAGTGATGCCTTAAGTAAAAAATCTAGCAGACATGTTCGAGCATGGGTCATCTAAAAGAGCTCGATCTCGAACAAAGACCAAAAGAGTTCGTTTCTTATTGAGCCGAGCTCAAACACAATCTTGGCAGACGAGCTTGAGCTCGAACATGCTGAAGCTCGGCTCGGCTTGGTTCATTTGCAGCCTTAGGTATGAAACTCTGGATACTTCATTCTTAGTTAGAGCTTTGAGACCAACTATTGAGGAGGCACCTGTTTTAGAGCTTAAGGCCCGACCTAGCCATCTTATGTATGCTTTCTTAGATCATAAATCAACTTTGCCTATGATCATTTTTGCAGATTTAAAAGAGGAACAAGATAAGTTGATTAGGGTTTTAGGAGAGTATAAGAAAGCTTTTGGTTGGACTAAAGTTGATATAAAGGGAGTCAGTTCATCCTCATGCATCTTGGTGGAGAAGAATTCCCTGTCAAAAGTTGATCCTTGAAAAAGACTGAACCCAGCCATGAAAGAGGTAGTTAAGAAGGAGATTCTTAAGTGATTAAATACAGGAGTAATTTATCCTATATCTGATAGTGCCTACGTGAGTCATATTCACTGTCCCTAAAAAAGGTGGCTTGACTGTAGTGTCCAATGAGCATCAAGGTTTAAAATTGCGCAATTGGGTATTGAGGCGTTTTTTATCCGTGAGATGAGACATAAGCCTCAAGGCATTTAGAGGCGTAAGCCTCAAAATCTAAAAATTGCGTAAAGTTAAAATAAAAGTTAAAAGTAAATTTTTATATAATAACTAAATAATATGTTAAAGGATATCATATTAACTTCATATTGAACTATGAAGTAACAAATTTACATATATATGAAACAAAAAATTGTATAAGATGTAAAGTGTTAAGTGATAAATTATGTGAAATAAAATTGAAAGTAAAATATTATAGAAATAAAACAATATAAAATATATAAATTGTATTAAAGTATCATATAACATCAAGTTCAACTCTATTTTTTTTCTTTCACAGTTGCCTACTCATCTACGTTTAATTCATAAAGAAAGCTGAAATAATTGGCAACAACTCAGAAATCATCTATACTATCATTACTAAGAGGATTTTTATAACAAATTGATCTCTTCTCTGCCTCATCCTGTAGGGTCCAATACCTCTCAATCTACTTCTTATTCATTTATTTCAATCAACTTCATCTTTCATAAATGTTTGTCATCGACATAAAGATAATACTCCAAAATTCTAAGAGGAGATGGTGGTGGTGTGTGGCTTTCTATTGATCCCCTGCGGTGGCTATGGTGAAGGCGGTGGGCTAGAGGTCGAGGCAATTGAGAGGAAGTTGTTGCGGCTTGGGGGTGCAACAAGCTATGATTTTTTTGGGCTTTTGTATAGGATTTAGGTAAGTTTTTAATTAAAAAATACATAAATAGAGCTCATGCCAACGAGGCGAGGCGTGCCTCAAGGTGGGCCTCATCTAAGATGAGGCGTAAGCCTCATAAAAAAAGATTGAGGCATAAGCCTCAAGGCGTTTTTTACTGGAATTGTTTTGAGGCAAGCCTGATATTGCACAATTTTAAACAATAATGAGCATAATGACTTTATTCATACTAAGACAGTGTGGGTATAGGATATGTATAAATTATAGGAAGTTGAATAAGGCTACTAGGAAAGACCATTTCCCTTTCCATTTACTGACCAAATGTTAGACAAGTTGACACATTCATTTAATTATTTCCTAGATGGATATGCAGGGTACCATCAGATTCTTATAGCACTTTAGGATCAGGACAAGATCACCTTCACCAGTCCCTATGAGACATTTGCCTTTAAAATGATACCTTTTGGGTTATGCAATGCTCCTCCAACTTTTTAGTGTTGTATGATCTATATTTTCTCAAATTTGATTGAGCAGGGCATTGAGGTATTTATGGATAACTTTTTCTTATATTTGACATCACTTTTGATTCTTGCCTAAATCATTTAACTACTATGCTTAAATGATGTGTAGAAATAAATCTGGTGTTGAATTAAAAAAAAGTGGCAATTTATGGTGACCAAGGGGATAGTGCTAGGACATAAGATTTCAGAGAAGAGATTAGAAGTGGATAAGGCTAAAGTTCAAGTTATTGAAAATTTATCACTCCCTACTTCATTAAAAGGCATTAGGAGTTTTTTTTTGGACATGCTCGATTTTATAGGAGGTTTATTATGAACTTTTCCAAAATCACAAAACCCCTATGTCAATTACTAGAAAAAGATGCTTCATTTGTATTTGATATGCATATCATAATGCCTTTAAAATAATATTTAATCGCTGCACCTATTATTGTTGCTCCCGACTGGTCTTTACATTTTGAGTTGATGTATGATGCAAGTGATTATGCTATTGGAATTGTTTTGGGTCAAAGACAAGATATTTCATGTTATATTTTATGCTAGCAGAACTTTAAATGCTGCTCAATGCAATTATACTACTACTAAAAAAGAGCTGCTAGCTATTATCTTTGTCTTTGATAAATTCATGTCTTATTTGATTGGCACTAAGGATCTGGTTTATACAGATCATTCTGCAATCAAATATCTTATAACAAGAAAGGATGTCAAATTTAAATTGGTGCGGTGCATACTTTTGTTACGAAAAGTTGATGTAAAAATCCTTGATAGGAAGGGCACCGAAAACTAAATTACTGATTATTTTTTTAAACTAGAGAAGGAAGAATCTGCATCTAATGAGTTTGATATTAATAAATTCATCCCCAATGAGCATCTATTTGCATTGCATTTTAGTGTTTCATCTTGGTATGTTGATATGGTTAATTTCATTGTGAGTGGTATTTTACCTTTTGATTTATCCCATTCTCAAAGGAAAAAAATTATACAAGATGCCATTTTTTTTTTAGGATGAGTCATCTCTTTAGAAAATGAAATGATTAAAACATTAGGGACATATCCCTGAGGAAGAAATAGAATCCATAATTAAGGAATGCCATGATTTATATATGGAGGTATTTTGGATGATTTAGAACTGCTTCTAAAATCCTTCAATTTGGATTTTATTAGCCTACATTATTTAGCGATGTTAATGATTATGTCAAGAAATGTGATAAATATCAACTTGTAGGCAATATTACTAATATAAATAAAATGCCCGTAAATTATGTGTTAGAGGTTGAAATTTTTTATGTTTGGGGAATTAATTTTATGGGTCCATTTATGTAATCTCATGAGTATCAATATATCTTAATTGTTGTAGATTATGTGGATTGAAGAAGTTGCAAACCACAGAACTGATGCTTAGGTGTGCTTAAATTTTAAAAAAAAAAATTTTATATTTAGAATGCCTAGAGTATTGATCAGTGATGAGGGGAGTCACTTCTATAATAAAAAAGTGGAAGCATTAATTTACAAATTTGATATTTAACATTGGGTTGCCACTGCTTATCACCCTAAAACAAGAGGTCAAGTAGAAATCATTAACAGGGAGATAAAAAGGATCTTGGAAAAGACTTAAGCTCGAATAGAAAAGATTGGACATTGAAGTTAGATGATGGATTATAGGCTCATAGGATTGCTTTTAAAACACCCATAAGAATGTCTCCCTATGATTTAGTTTTGGGAAAAGTTAATCACTTATCTTTGGAGTTAGAGCATAAAGCATACTAGGCGATAAAAGAATTAAACTACAATCTTAAGGAAGCTAATAATAAAGAGATTAATCCAGTTGAATGAATTGGAAGAGTTTAGATATGAAGCTTTTGAAAATGCTAAATTATAAAAAGAGCAAATGAAAAAGTAGTATGATAGGAAGCTTCTTAAGAAAGAATTCACCCATAAACAATAAGTTCTTTTATTCAATTGTAGATTGAAATTGTTTCCAGGAAAGCTCAAGTCTAGGTGGTCAGGACCATTCATTGTAGTTAGAGTGTTTTCTTATCGAGCTGTAGAATTTAGGGATAGCAAGACCTCTCAAATCTTGAAGGTTAATAGCTAAATGATGAAACCCTATTTAGGAGGGAATATAGACTGTTTAAGGTATTTTGATGTTGAATAGTGATATTTTATGTGGTAGCAGACTATTTAGTAAATTTTCCTATATGCTTAAATTATTTGATTGTTTTTCATATTTATTACAATTGCACTTAATGATTTTCCATTTAAGTACTATTTAAAATTGCAAATTAGATTGATTAAAATAAGAAAAATAAAGCACTTCAGGTGATTCATTGAATAAGGGAAAACACTTAAAATCAATAGTCTTAACAACAACTAATAAAAATCATTTAAGTTAATAAATTATAATAAATTCAACTTCAACAACACTTAAAACACACTTGACTACAAAATTAGGATTTGATTGAATAAATTTAGTGGAAAGTTAATACTCAGACTATATCTTAAATTCAGTGTCAACTAAGTATGGCATTGCAGATCCTTACAAATACCCTTATTTAAATCAAAACTAGATTATTTGAAGGGCGAAAGCAATCAGGTATTCAACATCATTGCCAAGGTAGTATGAAAAGTAAAAGAAGAAAAGAAGACAATAGGAAAAAGTGAAAATGTTAAGAAAAAAAATGAAAAGAAAATGAGCATCGAAATATCAAAAATTGGTACTTGAAAAGTCTAATTCTACTTAAAAGAACCAACAATTAAAATTCATAAGGAAAAGTATAAGCATCATAATACATACTGTTGTTGGTAACTGAATTGAAAGGTTAACTGAAGTATGAAAAATTCCCAAATAATAAATCATTCAACCTAACTAAGTAGTCAACAATTGCACATACACATGTAGAAAACAAGCTTAGCACGAATATTAATGAAAATGATTAATTAGGATGTTTATTAATGATTGATTTAACTGAGATTGTCAACCTTTGCTTTATTGTAATTAACATCATGAAGTGAAGTATTCTCTTACTTTTAATCATCCTAACATGCAATTTCACAAAGAGAAAATAATATAATCATAAGCCCTTATCATTTTTCTTTAGTCATAGATGTTCTTACTAGACATTTGGAAGAAGATGTACCTTGATGTATGCTTTTTGCTGATGATATTTTTTCTTGTTGATAAGACTAGAGAGGGAGTTGAAGGTAAACTCAAATTATGGAGGTCAACCTTAGATTCTAATGGTTTTCGTTTGAGTAGATCTAAAACTGAATACATGGAGTGTAACTTTAGTAGTAATAGATCTAGTAGGGGGTTTGTGACTTTGAGCAATTAAGTCATTAATAAGTGTACTCGTTTTAGATATCTTAGGTCTATTGTTTAGAGTGATGGTGAAATAGATGGGGATATTATTAGTAGAATTCAAGTTGAATGGTTGAAGTGGAGGAATGCTTCGGGTTTGTTGTGTGATAGAATAGTACCACTCAAACTTAAGGGAAACTTTTATAAGATGGTGGTGAGACCTGCAATGCTTTATGGCGCAGAATGTTGGCCATTAAAAGAGAAGCATAATATTAAGTTAGGTGTTGTTGAGATGAGGATGCTCAGGTGGATGACTGGATTTACTCTTAGAGAGAGGATACGAAATGAGCATATTCGTAAAAAGGAGGAGTACCTCCAGTGACAGATAAGATTAGAGTCGCCTTAGATGGTTTGGTCATATAAAACGGTGGCCTTTGGATGAACCTGTTAGGAGAGTAGATGTATTAAATTTGGCCTATGTTAAGAAAGGTAGAGGTAGACCTAAAAAGACATGGTTAGAAAATATTAGAAATGACAATTCTTTATTAGCTTTAAATGAGAATTTGACTCTTAACAGGACACAATGGAGAAAAAGGATTCAAGTAGCCAACCCCACATAGTGGGATAAAGGCTTGATGTTATTGTTATTGTTTTATAAGAGCATTAGAATTGCTTGAGGATGAGCAATAGCTTAAACTAGTGGGAATTTGTTTAAGTAAAAATTATGTTAATGTTCTGTACATAAATTCCTGCAAAAATGTTTGTTTTAGTTGATGTTGTGTAGGAAAAAAGTCACAAAATAGGAAATTGTATATAAGGGTTGCAACGCCCATTCACTATATGCCGCACCACCATCAACACCCCAGCGCCAGTGTTGGAGCGCTGGTGCACAACTATGTTCTGGAATTTTACAAATTAATTATGTGCCCAGCACTGAACCTTCAAACATCATAGTGTCCGAGGCGCCTAGGCCGTCATTTGGAGCATTGTTGTGCTACTCAGTTCTGGAAAATACACAATTAATTCAACGATATAGCACCATCTTTTAGAGCGCCCCACACCCATGGTGGCACTGTGGCGCCAAATTGTCATTAGCGCTGCGGCGAGGAAATGGAGCAGTTCACTGATGTAGCGTCATGTCAATTCAGCCAAACATTGTGGCGAAGACCAGACGTCGGTGTAACAATGCTAGTTCATTCAGAAGCACCGCGACGCTGACGTGTATAACTCCGCAGCGAGAGTGTCAGTTTTGTGCATTAAGTATAAATAGTTTTCATTTCTAATTTGTAGGCTAGCCGTCTATTTTGTGAACAAAATAGTGAGGGAGTGGGAGTTAAGTGTGAAGAGTGATCGTGCTCAAAGGAGATTGATGCGGGAAGCATCTAGTGTTTGTAATTGATTGCAAAAGCTATTATGGGTGATATTTTCTTAACTTAATGTCTTGTAACTTGTTGCAATTTATATAAGGAATTCTATTTTGTGTGAAATTATTTTTATGGCTGGCTAATTCGTGAGTTTTGAACTTATGATGTGAAAGATGTATATTTTCTTTATGTAGACTCCAGTACATCCAATGATTTAGTGTTATTTTCAACCACTCTAGCTATTAATTTAGTTCTTCCAATGGCCATGTTGAATTTAAAACTTAGTGTGATTTATTACCACGACGGAAGAATGATAGAACAAATATGAGGTTTGAAACAAAAAACTTTCATGCCTAGACATAGGATGAATAGGATTTTGAGATCTAAGAAGATATAATAATTATGGTAGGGTGAGAACTCTACTTTACACCCTTATAAGCTCGACTGAGATCTAAGAGTGCATATGCTCTAATTCACAATATATCTTTAAAGAGTCTACTTAGAAAAATATTACATCCTTCATTATTATAAATTCAAAACAATTTTCTTTGATTAAGTTGTCATTTCAGTAATTGCAGTAGTTTTGTAGAAAACTAATTCCAATATGATTCGATAAGATAAATTTTGCTATGAGAAGTAGATAGTATTAGGGGCATTTATAGGATATAATTTTTCTAGTAGGATCGACACTTTACTATAAACTTTATAACTTGATCAACACATGTACTTGCGTAGTAGTACCAATAGCATTTTCATATCACCTATTGATAGAGTTTGCTTTTAATAATAGCCACTGATCTAGCATCAAAATGACACCATATGAAGCATTGTATGGCAGAAAACTTAGAACTCCTTTGAGTTGGGTTGAAATAAGAGAAAGACAGTTGTTAGGTCCATAGATAATTTATTAAGCCACTGAAAAAGTATGATTAATTAGATACATATTAAAAGTGGCTCAGGATCAACAACAAAATACTATAACCCTAAGTATAAAATGGTAGAATTTGAAGTGGAAGAATTTATTTTCTTAAAAGTTAGACCAATAAAGAGCTCCTATATTTGTTCTAGGCAGAAAGTTGAATGCTAAATATATTGACCCATTTGAGATAATTGACAAAGTGAGAAAGGTTGCTTACATATTAGCACTACCTGTAGACATGTCAGATATATATAATACTTTTCATGTATCAATGCTTAGAAAAGATGTTTCAAATGAAATGTAGAGAGTTTCACAAGATGAAATTGAGCTACAGATTAACTTGACATTTATGGAGGAGCCTGAAAAGATAATAGAGTTTGATATTCATGAATTGGAAAGTAGAACAATTCCTTATGTGAAATTGAAATGGAAGCACAAAGAAGTTAAATAGGCTATATGAGAAAAAGAGACAGATATGAGACAGATTCCCTCACTTGAAAGAAATATGAAAATGATGAATTTTGGGGGATAAAATTCTAATAAAAAGGGTACATTTGTAATACCCAAAATTTTCAGGTAAAATCTCAAAAAAAAAAAAAACTAAATTATATCCCAAAATATCAAATTTCACCAAAATTATTAATGATTATTTCATTGTGTTATACTCGTCAGTTGAGAAAAGTGGAGGGTTGCATTAGGTAGTTGACAACCAACGTAAAACTTATCGAGTAATCATGACATGAATTATTTAATACATTATGTTAATGCTAGGGCGTTCATTGGAAGCGACGCTCCGTATGGCCAGAATATAATGAGAACTGTGCAAGGGCCGCTGCATCAGCATTCAGGTGCAGTGTTAAATAGCAAGGGTTCCCACATCATGGACAGATGTGGGCAAAAGATTCCTCTTAAGGAAAGAATTTTTATTGGAGGAGATTTAAATGGATATGTTGGTACAGAGGTAGAGAATTTTAAAATTATTTATGATGGCTATAAATTTGAAGAGACTAATGAAGGTGGTAAGAGTATATTAGATTTTGCCTAGCTTATAATTTTGAAATTGCTAATATCTTATTTAAGAAAATAGATGAGCATCTCATCACTTATAAGAATAGATATAGTAAAACTTAGATTGATTATTTTCTTATAAGAAAAATAGATCGTTTAGACTGCAAAGATTATAAAGTTATTCTGAGTGAAAGTTTATATAGCCAACATATCTTATTAGTTCTGGGTTTTAAGATGAAGGAGCAGAATATAAAAAATTTAGTAAAACGTTATTCTAAGATTAGATAAGAGCTTCTAAAAAACACTAATAAAAATATTCTTGAGAGTAAGATTCGAGATCTTAAGATTTTGTCTGTACAAGAAGCGAATGTTATGTGGGATAATATTGTTGCAACTCATGAATTAATATTGTAATTTTTTATGATAACAAAATATTATCTTTCTCACTTTATTGTTTCTCCTAGCATATATTGAAATTTTCTATTTATTTTTGTGTGTGCTAACATTTTAGGGAAATCATATATACTACCCCAGATTGATGAAGACTTCAAGAAAAGTTAGAATAGGATGTCATATAATAGAATATGTAAATCTCTATTTTTTATTTTTTTTCTTGAGTCTGAGAGAGTGATTGTAATTGGGTAATTGGGCGCATACATACAGGGGGAGAGAGACAACTTTTCTTTTAAACTAATCATATTGTACGAGCTCCAATCATACTGTACGATTTGACTTAATATTTTCCTCCAAAGTGCAGTTAATCAAATGGTGGTTTGAATTTTTTGAACTATTTGTATGGTATGATATGAACTCATACAGAAGACTGAGAGTGTATGAAATGGGGTTCGTACCAGATCGTACCAGACGAAGGCCCAATTTTTTGAACTGTTCGTACAATACGATATGAATTCGTACGGACGACTAATAGTGTACGCTTTTGGATTCATACAAGTCGTACTAGACGAAGGCCCGATTTTTTGATATGTTCGTACGATACGATATGAATTCATATGGAAGATTGACAATGTACGATTTTGGGTTCGTACCAACTCGTACTATACGAGGCCTTGCCATTTGAACTGATCGTACGGAACGATCCACGATCGTACAGTACGATCAATGTTGGTTCACTTAAATTTTTTTTAATTTTTGGATGGTTGTTATGTCTTTTCTATATAAGGAGTCCAAAAACTGTCACTAAAACCCTTTGCAGCAAATTTTTCTTGAGAGTGGCCATTGAGTGTGAGTGTTTGGGAGAGATTGTGAGAGTGAAGTGTGAGAAATTTGGTAAGGGAAAGTTGTGAGGGATTCACAAGGTTGCCCAAAGCGAATATCTCTTTATCTTCTTCAAGTTTCTGCCCATCTCCTCTGGAAGCTCTTGAGAGAAGATCTTCAACATTGTGTCTAGGTTCTCTACCTTCACCAGGAAGGTGAAAAAGGACGACAGTTCTCTGCTTTCACAAGGAGGGTGAAAAAGGACGACGATTCTCTGCCTTCACTAGGAGGGGGAAAAAAGACGATGGTTCTCTGTCGCACCGGGTTGGTGGAAGAGAGTTTGTAAGGGTTTCTCCGCCTTGCTGTGGGGGCAAAAGGAGAGTCACTATTGTTTAGTACAATACTTGGAGGAGTCTCCAGGGAGTGGATGTAGGTCACATTTTTTATTTTAAGCACTTTAATATTTTGTGGTTGAAAATTTTTTTGTGATAATCATATCTAAACAACTACATATTTTAAAACTAGTGAATTAATTATCTAAAAGTTTGAAAAAAGTTTTCAAAATCTAAGAAATTTTTTTAAAATCACCAATTCACCTCCCACTTGTTTAGCCTTGGGACAGTTCTATACAGTCTAACAACTTACACAAACTTTTAAGTGGTATTAGAGCCTATTTCAAAAATTAAGGTTTAGACTATCTTTTAAAAAATGATCATAACTACTTTTGGAAACCGAAATATTGCTGAAGAAAATTCGATCACTAGACCACCTTTATTTGATAATATTCCTTTTGATTTTTGAAAAACTCACATGTCTACTTTTCTGTAATCACTTGACTATCGCATGTGGATGTTAGTACAGAAAGGCTATATTAAACCTACTAGAATTGTTGATAGCATTAGAGTTAAAACACTATTTGCTGATTGAATTTTAGAAGAAAGAGAATTAGCATAATTAAATACAAAATGTTTAAACAATTTTTTTCTGTGCTTTGAAATATAAGGATTATATGCGTGTTTCTACTTGCAAAACTGGAAAAGAGATCTAGGATAAACTTTGCATAACTTATGAAGGCACAAATAAGGTTAAACAATCTAGATTGAATATTTTATTGTACGACTATGAAAGATTTCGGATAAAACCAAATGAGTTAATTTCTGATATGTATACAAGATTTATACAGATTGTTATCTCATTGCATGCCTTAGCTAGAGAACTTACTAATTCAAAAAAAGTTTATAAAATCTTACGTTGTTTACCTACTGCTTATGATGCAAAGATAACTATCATAACTGAATTAAAAGATCTGAATGTCTATTCTATTGACAATCTGCTTGGATCACTAATTGCTTATGAGCAAGGAGTGAATCAAAGACAGATTGATGTAGGAGACAAACGGAAATAAAAGAATATAGCTTTGAAAGTGGATGATTCAGAGAGTGATCAATCAATGCCTGAGGATGAAGAAGATGTTGCACTCATGACTGGACAATTCAAAAGTTTCCTTAAGAGAAAGCAACGACGACATCAACATTGGAACAAAGGCAAGTCCAATAAGAATTCAAAATTTTCTAATGAAGTCCTTTGTTATGAATGAAAAAAGCCTAGACATATAAAAACTGATTGCCCAAATCTTAAAGCTACTCTTAACAAGGAGAAAGTTGAGGACAAAACAAATGTTAGGAAGGGCAAGAAAAGAATACAATGAGCTTTCTGGGCTGGCTCAGTTTCATACTCTTCAAAAACAGAAGCAGAAGAGGAGGTCACAAATTTGTGCTTAATAGCAGATAAACTTGATCATTCAGATCAAGAGGAGGTATGTGACCTATTTTACGATGAATTATTTGAAGTTTCTGAGAAAATTCATAATGCACATAGGAAACTCAAAAAATTGCATGCTAATCTTAATATCGAGTATTTGAATTTACAAAAAGAGCATGAAAATCTTAAGAATGATCATAGAGACACAGATAGCAATCACATGACCTTGCTTGATGAATTTGACGATTTGAATAAGAAGTATGAACTATTGAAAATATCATATAATGATCTTGAAAATGATTTTATGATTTTTATGGGTGAAGTTGAACACACGGAACAGAACTTGAAGATTGAAAATTTAATTTTAGAAAACTTAAGTTCATATCTTCAAATAAAGCTGAAAGCTTTTAAGGAAAACAAGTCACCTCCCACACTTGAACAATTTTACAATCCTAATCAAAAGCAAACAAGGTTAAAACCTACGAAAATATATTATAACTCATATAGGCTCGTAAATTCTTTTCCTGGTATTAAATGCTTTTCATGTGAAATGTTGGGGCATATTTCCCACACTTGCACTATTCATAATAAAACACATTTAGTGTGTAGACCTAAGATACATAAATCACAGCATATCAAACATGCATCGGGATTATCATTGTCAAGAGGTGAACTCAAATTTATTTGGGTTCCCAAGTCTAACATTTGATATTTTTGTAGAAACGCTCTCATAAAAGCCCTCGTAAGAGTATTTAGTACCTGAACAGCGGATGTTCAAAGTAAATGATCGGAGATGTAAATCAATTTATAATGCTGGAAGCCATGAATGAAGGCAAAGTGACACTTGGAGATAACACCACAAAGAGAATGGTAGGCACAGGTATGATTGGCAACACAAAGAATTTTCTGATTGAAAATATTTTATTAGTAGAAGGCTTAAAACATAATTTGCTAAGTATTAATCAGCTTTGTGATAAGGGTTTTAACATAAAATTTTTACCTACAAGCTGCATTTTATGCCAAAATGGATTTGATATATTGCATGAAAATAGGATAAATAATATGTACATGCTTGATTTAAATAATATTAAATCTTCTAATGCTTTTGGTCTAAAAATCGTTTCTGATGAATCATAGTTATGACATAGAAGACTTTGTCATGCAAGCATGAAAAATCTTAAGAAGATTACCCAAAAAGAGTTGGTAAGAGCAATACCCAAATTAAACTTCACTAAGGATTACTTGTGTGATGCATGTTAATTAGAAAAATAAGTCAAATCCTCCTTTCATTCAATTAAAAATCTTAGAACTAGCAAATCCTTAGAAATTCTTCACATGAATCTTTTTAGACCTGTTAGCACTATAAGACTAGGAGAGAAAACTTTTGGGTATGTTATTGTGGATGATTATTCGAGATTCACCTGGATTAAACTATTATCGCATAAGAGTGAATCATTTGATGAGTTTAGAGATTTTTCTACTTGGATTTAGAGGAAGCTAGATTGTGAAATTCTTGCAATTCACAGTGATCACGGGGGAGAATTTGAAAATGTAAAATTTAAAGCTGTTTGTAAAGAACAAAGGATAGATCACAACTTTTCAGCTCTTAGGACCCCTCAATAAAATGGGGTTGTTGAAAGAAAGAATAGAACTTTGATAGAAACTACTAGAGCCATGTTGGCTGAATATTCACTTCCAAAATATTTGTGTGCTGAAGTAGTTAATACAGCATGCTATGTTCTGAATAGGGTAGAACACTCAACCTCTCCCAACTACATATCTTTGGAAGTAAAGTGTTCATTCATAACTATAGCAAAACTCTTTTAGAAAAATTTGATCCTAAATCTGATAAGAAAATTTTTCTTGGATATTCAAGTGTTGGTAAATCTTATAGAATTTTTAATAAAAGGACATTGGTAGTAAAGGAGACCACTCATGTAGTTTTTGATGAATCTGATATTTTTGAAAGGTCTAAGTTGGAGGAAGATGTTAAAGAAGTCACCCAAGAAATTGAAAATACAAATTTGAAGAAAGAGTTGGAACAGAAAATGAATTCCTAGAGAATAGAAATATTTTAAAAGTCATCCTAAAGAACTGATTTTAGGAGACCCAAGTAAAGGTGTTAGAACTAGGCATGGACTAAGCAAAGAAGTGAACCACTCAGCATTTATTTCAATGATTGAACCCACTAATATAAATCAAGCACTTTCTGATGAATTTTGGATTCTAGCTATACAAAAAGTTGAATCAATTTGTTAGAAATGATATTTGGGAGTTGGTAGAAAGACCTGAAAATAAAAGTGTTGTTAGAACTAAGTGAGTATTCAAAAATAAGATGAATAACTAAAGTGTAGTGGTTAGAAATAAGGCAAGATTGGTGGCCAAAGGGTACAATCAAATAGAGAGAATTGATTTTGAGAAGATTTTTGCCCATGTAGCCAGACTTGAAGTAATAAGGGTGCTACTAGCATTTGCCTGTTTTAAAGGATTTAAATTATTTCAAATGGATGTTAAAAGTATCTTTTTTAATGGGATGATTAAATAGGATGTTTATATTGAGCAACCCCCATATTTTAAAAATTCTCAATTTCTTAATCGTGTGTTTAAATTGAAGAAGGCATTGTATGGACTAAAAAATGCACCTAGAGCATGGTATGAAAGGCTAAGCATATTTCTACTATAAAGAGATTTTGTTAGAGAGAGTATGGACACCACTCTCTTCATAAAAAGAGTAGGAGATAACCTTCTCATTGTTCAAATTTATGTTGATGACATCTTGTTTGGATCCTTAAATAAAAATCTTTGTGATGACTTCTCCAAAATAATGAGTAAGCAATTAAAAATAAGTTTGATGGGAGACTTGAATTACTTTCTTAGTTTTAGCTTAAAGCAAAAAGAGGCTGGCACCTTTCTTAGTCAGTCCAAATACATTAAGAATATCCTTAGAAAGTATAAAATGAATAAAGCTAAACCAATAAGCACCCCCATGAGTTCCTCAGTTCAGTTAGATAAGAACTCTAAAGAAAAATCTATTGATCAAAAGAAATTTAGAGGGATAATTGGATCATTACTTTATTTAACTACTAGCAGATTAGATATCATGTTTAGTGTTTGTCTTTGTACTAGATTTTAAGCTAATCCAAAAAAATCTCATTTGGCTGCTATTAAAAGAATTTTAAGATATCTTTTAGGAACTCAAAACTTCAGAATTTGGTATCCTAGGCACAACATCTCTTTTGAAATCATTGGATATTTTGATTCAGATTTTGTAGGGTATAGGATTGATAGAAAAAATACTTCAGGAACTTATCAATTCATAGAAAACTCTTTAGTTTTCTGGTCTAGCAGAAAATAAAATTCAGTAGCCTTTTCTACAGCTGAAGCAAAATATATAACCTTAAAAAGTTGTGTGGCACAGGTTGTTTGGTTAAAACAACAACTTATGGATTTAGATTTTTTAATTAGCACTATTCCAATCTTCTGTGATAATATAAGTGTCATTTGTATTTCAAAAAACTCAATCCAACACTCAAGGATCAAGCATACAGATATAAGGCATCATTTCATTAAGGACCATATCACCAAAGGGAAATATTGAATTAAATCATGTATCTACTGAAAATCAATTTGCAGATATTTTCACAAAAACATTAGCTTTTGAAATTTTTAGTACATTAAGAATCAGATTGGGTGTTATTGATATTCATGCTTGACAATTATAAATTCTGCATATTGCATTTGTGGTGTATTTCTTTTTTGTTCTTTGTTTGTGATTTATTTTTGTTTGATTTGTATTTTTCTCTATTTTAGTTTAATTTCTCTTTTGTATTATTTTTGTTTTTGATTTTTGTGTTTTATGGATCTTGTTTGATTTATTTTTGAAAAAAAATCTTGATTATCATGTACAAATCTAAAGTTCATCCCCAATTCGTACTGTACGAACTCACTAGATTTTACATGATATTTTCTCTGAGTTGGCTAAACAGAAAATGTGATTTTGTAAACATATAGTACAGTACGATGGCGTCATCGTCTGTACGAACTGTTATTTTTCGTTTATATGAAAATGGCGGGAAGTCTGAAAATAGTTATTTTTCAACGATCGTCTATACGAACACCTGTTTGTCTGTACGATCCAGTTGTCGATTTGCATGCGGACAATGTTGCAAATCAATTTTTGTACTCTCCACAGTACTAGACTTCATCCGGAGCCCGCAACGGATGTTGAGGGAGATGAGGGGGAGGCTGCTCTTGAGCCTGCTGCACCTGCTCCTCTCTGTATAGCATTGCCTTTAGATCACTTGGTGCAGCGGTTTGACCAGTGGGAGGCCCGCTTTGACTCCTACGTGGTTGCCCAGGAGCAGCAGCATGCTGAGGATGTGAGATGATTTAATGACTATGTTGCCCAGCAGCGTCAGCAGCACGACCAAGACATAGCCTGGTTTGGAGACCAGTTTGCCACCATCCATAGCAATTTTCAGCCACCACCTCCTCCTCCATCTGATCAGGATCCGCCTCTCTATTAGTTATCTTTGTTGTGATGTTTCTAGTTCGTTTTATTTTGCTTTTTCTTCCACCTTTTTGTGATGTCAAAAGGGGGAGTCTTTTTTGTGTTACTAGTAGTTTCTTTTATTGTTTTTGTGTTGTAGTTATTTCTTTTGTTGTATTTAGTGTCACTGTTTGTCAATGATTAATAAAATTTGCAATGACAAATCTTCTCTCGTATGTGCATTGATTATTCCTAGCTGTTTTATTTGAAACTACTGAATAAATGTTTGCTATTATAAAAAGGGAAAGATTGTTGCAAATTTGGATTTAAGGATTATAATTTTGATAATAACAAATATTTCTGTGTTCTACTTTGATTGGCTAACATTTCAGGTACAAAAAATCAAATGCAATTCAAGCCAACTCAAGATCGGGTCTGCGTGTGTTTAAATGTAATTTTTTTTCCTTTCTTGAGTTAAATGTAATGTAATTGATCCCCTAACTAAGTAATCTTACACACACACACTCAGGGGAAGATTTTTTGTGAGTTAGAGTTTCTGTTCTATTTTTGATCACATAGTCCTGGACGATTGCCATATCGTCCTGGACGATTCATTGAAAACAGAAATCCTAATCAGGGCTGTCAAGTTAAGTCGGTCTGATTAAGCCGATCGTCCTAGACGATCATCCCATCGTATAGGACGATAGGCTCAAATCAGAAATTATCAGCCGCCAGACTAAGTTAGGCATGTTTTGATTGCTTAGTACTTCTATCTAATCATCCTGGACGATACGTGTATCGTTCTGGACGATTCACAACAATCATGCCTAAATTAGCTAGGTCATTAAGGAAAGCAATCGAGGATTAATTTGATTGATCACATCATCCTAGACGATCACAAGATCGTCCCGGACGATATGTTAAAAATCCTCATCATCCAAATGACTTCACCTGAACAACCCGTATAATATGCTGGACGATATAAGCCTATCTGTACTAATCGTCCAGGACGATAGAAATATCATCCCCAACGATTAAGTCATTTTCAATCGTACAGCATGTTTGTGCAGGACGACCTGAATAATGTGCAAGACGATTTTGGTTGTTTTTGAATTAATCGTATGGGACGATAGGCATATCGTCCCGGACGATCAAGTCTTTCTCTTCAAATCGTCCATCATTTTCTCCTGGACGACCCGAATAATCCTCAGGACAATTTTCCTGAGTTGAACTAATCGTTCTGGACGATCACAGGATCATCTCGGCCGATCTGAACGAAACATATCTTCTAATCGTCCAAAGAAGCCAAATCATCCAGGCCAATTGGTGAAGATTTACACTGATCATCCTGGACGATCTTCGACTGCAAGTTGAATTTTAGGGCAATTTTTGTGTCTTTCTATTTAAACCTTTTATTTGTTATTGGAAAAACTTTTTGCCAAAGTCCTTTCCTGAGAGAGCTTTGAGAGGGAGAGGAGAGGGAGAGGGAGAGCTTGAGAGAGAGAGAGAATCTTGTGAGGGGGAGTTTGTAAGGTGTTCACAAAGGTTACTCCAAGCAAGGATTCGAGTCGTCTTCTCCGGTCATCGTCTCTTGTCCCGTAGTGTCTCTGTGGGAAGGATCGTCAGCAAGAAGTCAAGGTTCTCTACCTGCTTCAGGAGGAAGCAAAAGGAGGTAAGGTTCTCTGCCTGCTTCAGGAGGAAGCGAAAGGAGTCTGTGTTCTCTGCCTGCTTCAGGAGGAAGCAAAAGAAGTCTGGGTTCTCTGCCTCACTGGATTGATGAAAAGGAGTTATGTAAAGGCTTCTCCGCCTTGCTGTGGGAGCAAAAAGAGAGTCACTAATTTGAGTAGTGCAATACCTGGAGGCGAGGCTTCGCAGAGTGGACGTAGGTCAAGTTGACCGAACTACTATAATATCTGGTGAGTTCTTTCTGATTATTTTTTGCACTTTATTTTTCTGTTGTTATCTGCTTGGGTGAAATCTGTGATTGATCTTTTTATTATTATTTTTATTCATTTCGCTGCAAATTATAAAAAGATCTTTCTTGCGATTAAAGAAGTTTTTAAAACTACCAATTCACCCCCCCTCTTGGTTAGCCTCAGGTCAGTTCATAAGGGCTTAACATTCCTATCGAACTTTCAAGTGGTATCAGATCGGGATTCATAAAATCTAGTTTTGAAAAACTTTTAAATTTGATCAATGGCTAACTTTGGTAATAGAAATACTGCTGAAGGTTATTCTATCACTCGTCCACGTTTGTTTGATAATATGCTTTTTGATTTTTGGAAAACTTGCATGTCCACTTTTCTTCAATCTATAGATTATCGCATGTAGATGCTTGTTAAAGATGACTATGAAGCACCTTTTAGACTTGTTAATAATGTTAAAACTGAACTGCCTTTTGCCGAATGAACTTTTAATTATCGGGACTTAGCCTAACTGAATGCAAAATGCTTGAACTATTTTTTTTGTGCATTAAAATTTGAGGATTACATGCATGTCTCCACTTGCACGACTAGTAAAGAAATTTGAGATAGATCATGCATTACCTATGAAGGTACATATGAAGTTAAATAGTCTAGGTTAAATATATTGCTTCATGACTACAAATTATTTTGCATGAAACCTAGTGAGTCTATATCTGAAATGTACACTATGTTCACCAAAATTGTCACATCCCTACATGCCTTAGGAAGAGAGCTTACTAATTATGAGAAAGTTAACAAGATTTTGAGATGTTTGCCTTCTTCCTATGATGCCAAGATAACTGCGATCACTGAATCCAAGGATTTGAATGTCTATTCTATTGATAACTTACTTGGATCACTCATTGCTTACGAGCAAGGGGTAAACCAAAGACAGCTTAATGCAGGTGAGAAGAAGAAAGAGAAGATTGTAGCCCTAAAGGCTAATGATTCTGGTTCTAGCTCTTCAGGATCTGATGATGATAACGTTACCTTAATCACTAGGCAATTCAAAAGCTTTCTGAGGAAGAAACACAAAAACTATCAGAAATGGAACAAAGGTAAGAATAGTAAAAATTTTAAAGGTTCTTTTGATAAAGTTTGTTTTGAATGTAGGAAGTCAGGGCATATAAAAGCTGATAGTCCTATATTTAAAGCTCACCCAAGTAAGAAGAAGAGTGAGGAGAAACACAAGTTCAGGAAGGACAAGAAAGGGATTCAAAAGGCTTTCTGGGCGGATTCTGCATCCGACTCCTCTGAGCCTGAAGCTGAAGAGGAAGATACAAACTTATTTTTGATGGCTGGTGAGCATCTTGGTCAGTCAGACCAAGAAGAGGTATGTCAACTGACCTACGATCAATTGCTTGATATTTTTGAAAAAATCTATTCATCATATAGGAAGCTTAAGAAAACTCATACTAGCCTGAAATTGGAATTTTTGAATTTATAAAAAGAGCATGAAACTTTGATTAAAGATCATTCTACACTTGATAGCAATCACATATCATTACTTGATGAATTTGATGAGTTGAATAAAAAGCATTCTGATTTGATTATTGAGCATGATTCATTAAAAGCATCGCATGTTGAATTAGAAGCCGCATTTAAGAAATTAGAATCACATGCATCTGATTTAGATAGTGATGAGCATTATTTAAAATTAGAAATTGCAGGTCTAAAAAAAATAAATTTCTAAATATAAAAATTAGTGCTTTGAGAAAAATAAAACCTCCTACTTTTGTATAATTTTATGCACTTCCATCACTTGAAGAATCTAATTCAAAATCATCAAAGCATGTTTCATTCAAACCTAGGAAGAGGCACCATCACCCACGTAGATTAGTTAACCCTTTTCCTGGGATTAGATGTTTTTCTTGTGGCATGCTAGGATATATCTCTCACACATGCATTGCTCACCGTATTACACATTGGGTGTGGAGGCCCAAATTGCATGTTTCACAGCACAACACACATGCATTGCATTCTTCTTTTCATAAGAAGGAACTCAAATGTGTTTGGATTCATAAATCTGACGTTTGATGATTTTGTAGGTGTGCTCTCACACAAGACCTCGTAAGAGCATGTGGTACCTGGACAGCGGATGCTCAAGATATATGACTGGAGATGCAAATTAATTTATTTCACTGGAGGTCAGGGCTGGAGGCAAGGTTACATTTGGAGACAATACTATCAGGAGGGTGGTAAGAGCAGGTATAATTGGTGATTCAAAAAATTTCATTATTGACAATGTTTTGCTTATAGATGGACTGAAACACAACTTGCTCAGCATCAGTCAACTCTGTGACAAAGGATACAATATAAAGTTCCTGCCAACTTGCTGCATTATAAGCTTAAATGATAAAATTATTTTGCAGGAAAAAATGATCAACAATGTCTACATGCTGAATGTAAGTTGCTTTAAAGCTGATGTTTTGATTTGCTTAAAAACTGCTGCTGATGAGTCTTAACTGTGGCATAGAAGGTTATATCATGCCAGTATAAAAACTCTTGGAAGAGTCACCTAAAAAGACTTAGTTAGAGGTGTCCCCAAGCTTAAGTTCACTAAGGACCACCTGTGTGATGCCTGTCAATTAGGGAAGCAAGTCCACTCCTCTTTTCACTCAATTAAGGACATCAACACCTTTAGACCTTTAGAAGTCCTTCACATGGATTTATTTGGACACATTAGCACTACCAGCTTAGGGGGGAAAGTCTATGGATTTGTGATTGTTAATGATTACTCGAGGTTCACTTAGATTAGATTTCTGTCACATAAGTTTGAGTCATTTGATGAATTTAAATCTTTCTCCACTAGAATTCAGAGGAAGTTAGGTTGTGAGATCTTGACTATTCATAGTGATCATGATGAAGAGTTTGAAAATGTGAGATTTGAAACATTCTGTGAGGAGCAAGGGATTAGCCACAACTTTTCAGCTCCTAGGACCCCTCAGCAGAACGGGGTAGCTAAAAGGAAGAATAGGACCTTAGTGGAAGCAGCTAGAGCCATGCTTGCTGATTATTCACTTTCAAAATACTTTTGGGCTGAAGCGGTGAATACTGCCTGTTATGTGTTGAATAGGATGAATGTTAGATCCAATCTGAATAAGACACCTTATGAGATCATTAAGAGTAGAACTCCAAACCTTTCCCACCTCCATGTCTTTGGCTGTAAGGTTTTCATTCACAATAATGGGAAATCATCCTTAGGAAAATTTGACCTCAAATCGGATGGAGTGTTCTTAGGCTATTCTAGTGTAGAGAAATCCTTTAGAGTGTTTAATAAGAGAACTTTGGTGGTGAAGGAGACTACTCATGTGGTGTTTGATGAATCTGATCCCAAGGAAACTAGAGTTGAGGAAGAAGATGATGTAAAAGAGATTACCCAATGAATTGAAAATGCAAATCTGGAGGAAATTGTAGAACCTCAAAACACTTTGCCTAAAGAATGGAGATATTCTTCAAGTCATCCTAAAGAATCGTCCAGGACGATTCACAATAATCATGCCTAAATTAGCCAGGTCATTAAGGAAAGCAATCGAGGATTAATTTGATTGATTACATTATCCTGGACGATCGCAAGATCGTCCCGGATGATATGTTAAAAATCCTCATCGTCTAATGACTTCACCTGAACGACTCGTACAATGTGCTGAACGATATAAGCCTGTTTGTACTAATCATCCAGGACGATAGAAATATCGTCCAGGACAATCAAGTCATTTTCAATCGTACAACATATTTGTGCAAGACGACCTGAACAATGTGCAGGACGATTTTGGTCGTTTTTGAACTAATCGTATGGAACAATAGGCATATCATTCCGGACAATCAAGTCTTTCTCTTCAAATCGTCCAGCATTTTCTCCTGGATGACCCAAACAATCCTCAGGACGATTTTCCCGAGTTGAACTAATCGACCTGGACAATCGCAGGATCGTCCCGGCCGATCTGAACAAAACATATCTTCTAATCGTCCAGAGAAGCCAGATCGTCCAGGCCAATTGGTGAAATTTACACTGATCATACAGGACGATCCTTAGATCGTCCTGGACAATCTTTGACTGCAAGTTGAATTTTAGGGCAATTTTTGTGCCTTTCTATTTAAACCTTTTGTTTGTTATTGAAAAAACTTTTTGCCAAAGTCCTTTCCTGAGAGAGCATTGAGAGGGAGAGGGAGAGCTTGGGAGAGAGAGAATCTTGTGAGGGGGAGTTTGTGAGGTGTTCGAAAAGGTTACTCCAAGCAAGGATTCGAGTCATCTTCTCTGGTCGTCGTCTTTTGTCCCGTGGTGTCTCTATGGGAAGGATCGTCAGCAAGAAGTCAAGGTTCTCTGCCTGCTTCAGGCGGAAGCAAAAGGAGGTAAGGTTCTCTGCCTGCTTCAGGAGGAAGCGAAAGGAGTCTGGGTTCTCTGCCTGCTTTAGAAGGAAGCAAAAGAAGTCTGAGTTCTATGTCTCATCGGCTTGGTGAAAAGGAGTTGTGTAAAGGCTTCTCTGCCTTACTGTGGGAGCAAAAGGAGAGTCACTGATTTGAGTAATGCAATACCTGGAGGCAAGGCTCCGGGGAGTGGACGTAGGTCAAGTTGACCGAACCACTATAAAATCAGGTGTGTTCTTTCTGATTATTTTTTGCACTTTATTTTTCTATTGTTATCTACTTGGGTGAAATTTGTGATTGATTTTTTAATTATTTTTTTATTCCTTTTCGCTGTAAATTATAAAAAGATCTTACTTGTGGTTAAAGAAGTTTTTAAAACTACTAATTTACCTCCCTCTTGGTTAGCCTCGGGCTAGTTCATAAGGGCTTAACATCCCTATCGAACTTTCAGACAAACATAATTGTCAGATACAATCATTATTAACCGATCGTCCTGGACGAACATATATTCATCTGTACCATCAGGTTGGTCAAAGATCGTACGAAACGACGCATCGTAAAGGCAACTTTACAAAAAGACGTTTCGCTGAAATAACCGCTGTTGACTGTTCTCATTCATACGTACGAACCCATATTTGTATGATACGAATTTCTAAATCGTACGTATGATCTCCACTTGTACTGTACGAAATGTGTCGTTTTCTATAAATTGGACGTCTTCCTTTGACATTCTTTACAATCCTTTCCATTTTCAAATCTTGTGTTTAATTTTTCTGAAATGCCAAGCAGCAGCAACAAACGGGCTCAACATTCCAGAGGCTCCTCATCTCGTTCTCATCAACTAGATGATAATTTTCTTTCGAGAGAAAATGAAGAAGCTTATGACCATTTCGTTGAGGCGAAAATCACACTATCTCGTCTTCTTATTCTAGAAGATATTAATTTTTCTATAATGCCTCTGTTCAACACTACTCAATTTTCCTTCATTCTTACCCTAATCTATGCATTCGATTCTAATACCTTTTACTATTTTCTGGCTAATCTGAGAATGAGAGAAAATCACATCATAATGTCCTCTTATATTTTTCACCAAAGAGTAAAGATCACTGAGGAAGACTTAGACACTTTTCTACACCTTAGGACTGAAGGAGTTAGAGCACATTCCTTGTAGTTGCTTCTTGTTTGAATCCCTGTTATGTGTTTTTTTTTAAATGAAATGAATGATTTGATTGTCTTATTTTGTTCTTAATTCTCTGAGATTGTCTATAAGTTACTATCGATAAATTTATAAATGTTGATATAAGGAATGAAAATATTTTTTTTGCATTACAATGTTATTTCCTTTGACTTTTTCTTCTCAAAATTTAAATCAGACTATAAATTAGATTTAAATAAGAAGATAATCTTCATATTCTAATAGATGTTTATCTTATAATTTTAATTGTTGCAAAGAGAATAACTTATCTTTTTTTTATTTTCTTGTTCAATATGTTAATTTTATTCTTATCAATTGGGATTTGTTTTGTGGTTTAATCTTCCTTATACGAGAAAGTTTATTTCTTTTATTTGGAAGATAATCACATAAGCTAAGATTTATTGATTTAAGTTGTGGAAAGAACGAAATGTCAAAAGATGCACAAAGTATGTCAAACTTAAAAAGAGGTACAAAATTAACCCATCATGAAAAGATGCGTAATGTTCTTCAAATAAAGTTCAAAATCAAAAGATGCACAATGTTCGCCAAGCAAAATTGCCAATTCTTATTGATAAAGAGACATAAAATGAGCCCACACTTTATTTAGTTCTTTCCTCAATATCTTTAATTCTAACAAAATTCCATACATTAAATGATAATTTTAACTACTGAATTTGAAACTATTAGATTTTTATTTTATTAATTTTGAGATAATTATTCTATTTGATATTTCTGCTATTTAGAGTGAACATTGAACCCGATCAACTATTCATATCTAATTTATTTTTTGATTTAATCCATGAGTTATTACGTCAGGAATTTAATGTTGTTTTTTGCAAGAGGTAAACATTCTTTTTCCTTATCAACTTTTCGATTTGACTATAGTATCTTTCATTTCTTTGAGGCTTTCAATACTTTTTATTGTGATGTTTTATTTTTCCTCTCTTTTTATTGATATCAAAATGGAGAAAAAGTTTCTGTTTGTTATTTTTATTTGAATTGTGCTTGTTTTTTTCATTTATTTTATTTATTTTAGTTTTCTTGGTTTTGTGATTGAGTTTGTATTTTGTGTGTTTGTTATGTGTCATGTGTATTTCTTAATTTAAAAAAAAAAAAGAATGACGGTTGTTAATTTACCCCAGGATTTTTAATTTTAGCGATTCATTAAGAGGGAGTTTAGGAGAAAAGAATGTTAAATAGTAATTCAAACAATAATTATTTGTCATTATAAAAAAGGGAGAGATTATTGCAACTCATGAATTAATATTGTAATTTTTTATGATAATAAAATATTATCTTTCTTATTTTATTAGTTTTCCTAGCATATATTAAAAATTTCTATTTGTTTTTGTGTACTAACATTTCAGGGAAATTATATATACTACCCCAGATTGATAAAGACTTAAGAAAAGTTAGAATAGGATGTCATGTAATAGTCTGTAAATTTCTATTTTTTATTTCTTTTCTTGAGCCTGAGAGAATGTAATTGTAATTGGATAACCATACACACATACAGGAGGAGAGCGACAAAACTTTTCTTTTAAACTAATCGTATTGTACGATCTCCACTCATACTGTATGATCTCCAATCGTACTGTACGATCTCCAATCGTACTGTACGATTTGACTTAGTATTTTCCTCCAAAGTGCAGTTAATTAAATCGTGGCTTAAAATTTTTGAATTGTTTGTACGGTACGATATACATTTGTACGGACGACTGACAGTGTACGAAATGGGTCATACCAGACGAAGGCCAGATTTTTTGAACTGTTTGTACGGTACGATATGATTTTGTACGGACGACTAACAGTGTACGATTTTGGGTTCGTACCAGACGAATGCCCTGTTGAACTGTTCGTATGGTATAATATGAATTCGTATGGATGACTAACAGTGGATGATTTTGGGTTCGTACCAGATGAGGCCTTATCATTTGAATTGATCATACGGGACGATCCACGATTGTACAGTATGATCAATGTCGATTCACTTGAAATTTTTTCAATTTTTGGACGATTTTTGTCTTTTCTATATAAGGAGTCCAAAAAACTGTCACTAAAGACCGTTGCTGCTAATTTCTCTTGAGAGTGGCCATTAAATGTGAGTGTTTTGGAGAAATTGTGAGAGTGAAGTGTGAGAGATCTAGTGAGGAAAAGTTGTGAGGGATTCACAAGGTTGCCTAAAGCGAGGATCTCTTAGTCTTTTTCAAATTTCTTCCCATCTCTGGAGGCTTTTGAGAGAAGATCTTCAATATTGTGTCTAGGTTCTCTGCCTTCACTAGGAGGGTGAAAAAGGACAACGATTCTCTGCCTTCACCAGGAGGGTGAAAAAGGACGACGGTTCTCTGCTTTCACCAGGAGAGTGAAAAAGGACGATGGTTATCTGCCTTCACCAGGAGGGTGAAAAAGGACGACGGTTCTCTGCCAAATTAGGTTGGTGGAAGAGAGTTTGTAAGGGCTTCTCCGCCTTGCTGTGGGGGCAAAAGGAGAGTCACTATTATTTAGTGTAATACCTAGAGGAGTCTCTAGGGAGTGAATGTAGGTCGAGTTTGACCGAACCACTATAAAATTTGGTGTTCCTCTATTTTCTTTAATTTTTTACATTTTTTATTTTTCGCACTTTAATGTATTGTGGTTGAAAAATCTTTTGTGATAATTATATCTAAACAACTGCATATTTTAAAACTAGTGAATTAATTATCTAAAAGATTGAAAAAGGTTTTCAAAATCCAAGAAGTTTTTTTTAAAATAACCAATTCACTCCCCTTCTTGGTTAGCCTTAGGATAGGTCTATACGGTCTAACAATCTATACGAACTTTCAAAAATAGCTAGTAATATTAAGAATGTTGCAAAGCATGTGTTTGGAGTTTCAAAAAGAAAAGCTCCTAATAATAGAAATAGCTGGTGATTGAATCAAAATGTGCAAGATAAGATCAAAAATAAGAAGCTTTGTTATAATAATTTGTTTAGATGTAAAAACTCTGAAAATTAGAAAATATATAAAGTTGTTTGTTATGAGTCTAAGAAAGCAATCGCGATGCAAAGACTTTAGCTTTTAATGATTTATATAATAGATTAGATACTAAATAGGGCGAAAGGTATATGTATAAGCTAGCCAAACAAAGAGATAGGAGTAGTAAGGATTTAATTCAAGTGAAGTGCATTAAAAATGAAGATCAAAAGGTGAATGAGATATTTTGCTAAACTTTTCAATGAAGATTGTGAGAATGTGATTTACTTTAGTAACCTTAGCACCCTAAATGAAAATATAGATTTTTATTTTTATCGACGTATTAGTAAAACTAAAATTAGAGAGGCTTTAAAGAAAATGAAGTGTGGAAAAGCTATTGGACTTGATGATATTCCAATAGGTGTGTGGAAATGCTAAGGAGATGAAGGAATTTCTTGGCTTACTAAACTTTTTAATATTATTTTGAAGACAAACGATGCCAGATGAGTGAAGAATAAGTATGTTGATTCCTATTTTTATGAATAAAGATGATGCACAAGATTGTGCGAATTATAGAGAAATTAAGTTAATGTGTCATACTTTAAAACTATGGGAGAGAGTTATGCAGCATAGGTTGCAGCATGATATTAATGTTTCTCAAAATCAATTTGGATTCATGCCAGGTAGATCTACTATGGAAGCTATATATTTATTAAGAGGTTTGATGGAGAAGTATAGAGAGAATAAGAAGGATCTATAAATAATATTTATTGATTTAGAGAAAGCATATGATAAAGTTCCAATAGAAGTGCTATGGAGAGTTCTAGAAAAGAAAGGGATTAATAATGCTTATATTCAAGTCATTAAGAATATGTATGCAAGAGTTGTTACTTGTATTCAAACACAAGATGGTTTGACCAAGTATTTTCCTATTTCAGTTGGATTACATCAAGGATCAACCTTAATCCCATATCGTTTTGCTTTAGTCATGGGTGTTCTCACTAGACATTTGCAAGAGATTGTACCCTGATGTACGCTTTTTGCTGATGATATTTTTCTTGTTGAAAAGACTAGAGAGGGAGTTGAAGGTAAACTTGAATTATGGAGGTCAACTTTAGAGTCTAAAGTCTTTTGTTTGAGTAGATCTAAAACTGAATATATGGAGTGTAATTTTAGTAATAATAGATCTAGTGGGGGGATTGTAACTTTGGGTGATCAAGTCATTAATAAGAGTACAAGTTTTAGATATCTTGGGTTTATTGTTCAGAGTGATAGTGAAATAGATGGGGATATTATTAGTAGAATTCAAGATGGATAGTTGAAGTGGAGGAATGCATCGGGCTTGTTGTGTGATAGAAAGGTCCCCCTCAAACTTACTATAAGATGATGGGGAGACCTGCAATGCTTTACGGTGTAGAATGTTGGCCATTAAAAGAGAAGCATAATATTAAGTGTTGCAGAGATGAGGATGCTTAGGTGGATAAGTGGGTTTACTCTTAGAGACGGGATACGAAATGAGCATATACGTGAAAAGGTTGGAGTAGCTCCAGTGGAAGATAAGATTAGAGAGAGTCGCCTTAGATGGTTTGGTCACATAAAACGGTGGCCATCCGATGACCAGGTTAGGAAAGTAGATGTATTAGACTTGACTTATGTTAAGAAAGGTAGAGGTACCCAAAAAGACTTGGTTAGAAAATATTAGAAATGACATTTCTTTAGTAGATTTAAATGAGAAATCGATTCCGAACAAGACACAATGGAGGAAAAAGATTCATGTAGCCGACCACACAGTGGGATAAAGGCTTGATGTTGTTATTGTTGTTGTTTGATGAATTATTGGGATTTCATTAACCCAAGAAAATTAATTGGAGTTATACCAATAGGAAAACCTACTTACGTTTTTCATTAATTTTAAGTCTACAAGTTTATAAAAGATTGAAAAACTTGGGGGAACCTATGGCTTTTGGCACAGCAGATGCATTGATCATTTAAATCTGGGTTATTGAAGTAAAGATAGTTGTTCTTTGCGACAGTTTTATTTTACTGAACAAGTAGAGGGTGTGATATGCCGTATGTTGATTTAAATTCAAATACAATATAAGCATCATTCATGAACATTAATCTTACCCATATCTGGCAATCCTCCCTTTCTGATAACAAATGTCCGCTTCTTTTCATGATCAAGAACAGCAACTACATTAGGAGCGCCCAGGTAAATTCGATCAACCTATAGATCAGAAACATGTAACCTTGAACAAGATAAACAGCAATTATTTGACATTCATTGTTTACACCAACTTTTCATCCATTGCTCATGCAATCAAAATCTGGCATGTATAGCAGGGTTCATCAATGATTTAATCTTAACCAGTTTTTGAATCCCTTCAAAACAATCGAAGTTGTTTGTGGAAACAAATAGACAATCGGAGGCTGATTCTATGTTTGTTTTGTATTTCTTGTAATTATTTAGACATGTTTGATAACCTGAAGATGACCGTCAGGTTATAAAGAGCTCAATTAATCTTCCAATTTACTTTCTAAGGGTTCAATTGGTTGAATGTAAGTTAAAATCCACAGAAAGTTAGAAATCATGTTTTTGAAATATTGTAAATACTATTATGGTAGTTTGAAGTCACAAAACATGTTTCAAAAAATGAATGAGTTCATTAGTTTTCATCAGTTGGTTTGACGACTTTAGAAGACAAATATGGATTTTAAACTCTATATGCACCTTTAATTTCATTCTAAAATAAAGATTTCCGTTTCACACTCTGGTCTCAGTTGGTTGTTTGAAGATAGAGATTATGGTTTAAAAAATAATGAGCTTTTTAGATTCAATTATTTGTTTGGATGTAGTTTGCAATCAATATGGATTTTGAACTCTACAAATACCACCAAAATTCATCAAAAAGTGAGTATTTTATTTTAAATTCAAGTCAATGAAAGCAAAATCATCACTTTATTTAGCATATTATCCATTTACAAGCAGCCAAACAGACATTCAAAATGAGTAAAAACAAGATCTACATTTGCTAAATTATGTTTTTCATCTACAACTCTTTTATAAACCATGTTATAGAAAAATGACATCCTCACATTCGAATGAATTTTCGGGGATTTGTAAATTTTAAAAACAATATTCATTTTTGAAAATACCCAAACAACTGCTAAATAAACAAATTTTAATATTTTTAAAAATGGTTTTTTTAACTTAAATAATCTAATGGGCCCAATATTTACAATGAATTCAACTTAATTTGATTGAAAGCAATGTTATTATAATTTCAAAATCATTGGCTTGTTGAAAATAATATTATATCAAAATCAATTAAACCTAGCTGGGATTTAGTTTTTACTTATTGAGATTTAATAAAATCATTAAAATAGAGGTTTGCAGAGTTCAAAATCCACATGATTTCCTTTACAGAGAATCAAACCCATAGGCCTATTTGTTTGTTGCAGATAGAAAGCATATCTAAGAAAATAATGATTGCATTTTCACTCTTTCTGTGCATGAAAATGAAATCATTATATTGAAACATTTTGAGGAGATTAATGAAGGAGGTCAAAATAAATGTTGATTTCTGGTCGCATCCAATGAAATGATGGATTTAATATATTTCTTTGATTTTTAAAACATGTTTTCTAAATTCAAAAACCATATGACCCTTTAGTTAATTTTGACAATGGGTTGCGCCACTAAATTACAATATCATTGTCGCAACAAATGGAAAAGTGACAATGTGAGTTTGAATTTAAAGATGGAAATTCAATAATATAAACATCACAGGTAGTCTTCAAATTACGTGAATTTACCTCGGATTCAAATGTTATTGCATCTCCTTGTTCTGTAAAACGTTCTCTTTGGCAAAGATTGTCTAGATAGTCAAGTGTTTCCAGCCCTTCAACCCTTACTTCACTGTGGCACATTTTGAATGACAGAACATGATAAGCAGATATTTATGTTTAAAGCAAAAGGTTTTGAGGAACTCAACATAGCCCTATCAGTTTTAATTTTATTAAAATATTTTCTTTACGCTTCAGCCAACCTTCACACCAAAACAAATGCAAACAAATAAATGAAGATGATATGCTGATTCAACATAGAAGAGCCAGCAACTTTTGCATACCTGATATCAGATACAGAGAAATATGTGTGATATGCAATTGAGAAACTAAATGGCTTCCCGTTGATGTTCCTAATTCTTGAAATCAGCGTTAGATCTCCATCCATTGAAAGGGACACTCTCAAACGGAATTCAAAACTGAAACCAAACATTGTATTACACATAGCTATATGTATATCACATTACACATTTACAAATAGTTACAAGACAGTGAAAAAAGACTTTTTGTAAGATGATAATCCTATGAAAGTAAGCGAGGTATCTTCAGCAAGTGAGAAGTAAAAGAAGATCAATCTATGAAAGGCGTGATGCGTAAAAGTGATCATATGGTAATATGTTCTTAGAAGCATCAGGGTTAGAAGCTTCCAAGCTTTTTCTGTGGGACGATATGTGTTATAATTACTAAACGTCCACCAATATGCTGGATGTGGTGGCTATGTGCAATTGGTTATTTAGCACATTTTCTTGTTAACTAGCAATTTTGTTCAAATAGACATTCTAATAGTTGTATTCCTCTTTCTGAGGACAATTGAACTCTTGTTTATTTAGCATGTCACCAACTTATTATTAGCCGTATCCCAAGTATTTGGCACCAGCTTTATTAATCCTGATTCTCCATTCTTTCCTATTTATTATTGCATGAGGTGCCCTATTTTGCATAAATTTTTGAACATCTTCAAGCCATGTTACTTTGGTAAATCCCCATTTACTTAAGTCCTTTCAATTAAATTTATCAACCCATCCTACTCCGAATCTTTTTTTCCCTTGTTGTACATGTTCCACTAATTCTTCGTATCTTTCTAATAATTTCCATCATTTTTTTTTACTTTTCACTTATTTCAATTAAACATCGACATAACATATACAAATGATTCACACTCAATGCTAAACATTTTTATAATTCTACCCTGATTAAAAACTTTATAGTTGCCACACAAATACTTATAATGCATATTCTCTTGACGGTCATCTAGTTGCCAACAAATTGGTGTTTGCTCTCCCACAATATCACAAAAAATTATTCTTTCATTAAACATGTGCATGAAACAAAAGAACCTAAATATAGGCAAGAAAAAAGGATCCCTCAAGAGTAAGCACCTCAAATAAACTGAGCATCTTCTCACACATGTAAATCTATACACAATTTTCAATGGAAACCTGGGATTTTTTTTTTTAAGTAAAGAAACACACTATCCATAAATTGTAAACGCTAGTGCAGAAATCAAATTGTTGAATGAGACTT
Organism: Dendrobium chrysotoxum; assembly: GCA_019925795.1. Taxonomy (NCBI): domain Eukaryota; kingdom Viridiplantae; phylum Streptophyta; class Magnoliopsida; order Asparagales; family Orchidaceae; genus Dendrobium; species Dendrobium chrysotoxum. The sequence continues at coordinate 38,469,854 of CM034312.1, forward strand.
CATTGTGCTGATCTGCAAATAATTAGGACTAACTGTGTACCTTAACAATAAAAATACCATGAGCTATAAAATGGCAACTTACAAAAAAAAGTGCAATATTTATCAAATTATATAGAGAACAATCAGAATAGTTAGTTGATCAGCAAATCAATTTCTTAAAAACTGTATATACTAGGAGACAGAAGCTCTACCAGTGTGGCCAACACTTAAGGTCATCCTCCATTGGCTTTAGCAAAAGGTCAACAAAAATTTTTCCATTGCTATCATTTGGATGTAGAGTAGGAGGATCATCATCAATGCTCCATACTTTGTTTCTTGCAAATCCATGCTGCTCAAGTGACCCACAATTTCCAAACTAAAGAGTAATGTAGAAAAAAGAAATGTAAAAAAATTCCGCTAATAGAGGTTTTAACTGAGGCCTAACATTGAGCAATACTCAAAATACCGTTGTACCTGGGGGAAACAAATAGGAATTCCTCCACGCATCGCCTTAGGTGGCTTGAAGATAGCCTGTAGTCAGAAATCGAGATAAAGAAACGTTTACTGCATTAGGATTTATTTTATTTGTTAAGAATTGATAAAATTTTAGCATATTTCATAGCCCTTCATAAGGAAGTAAAACTTCTTAAGTTGAATGAATATCACCATCTAGAAGTTCAAAGACATAAAATAAACAGTAAAACAAACATAAACGAGCTGTAACTGAAGAGACAATAAATAGAAAGTAAACCCAAGTTCCAGAAATGTTAGGCCAGCAAATGAAACAGAGGTTTTTAGTAATAGACAAAAAGTGAGTAATGACTTGGCAAAAACGTCCTCATTTAGAATTGCATACGAAATAAACAACAAAATAATGAAATGACCTCCCACCTAACCAGCATTTTTTAAAATTTTAATAAATTTTAGTTCATGCTTCAAGTAATACTCTAACATACTGATAATAATAACTATAATAAAATTAAAGTAAATTTTTTGCATAAGTTAGAATATATATATATATATATATATATATATATATATAGCTAATTTATAACAGAAATGGAAGATTTAGTCATCAAATAAAAACTCAACAGAAACTCAAGCCAATTAAACTGCTAAATCATTTCATATGTATTATAGATTTTCATATTTTACAGGAATTAAGGATAACTGGAAAAACGTATTTCATCTTCTTTATTTAATTTACAAAAAACAAACATCTCATAAGATTCCATGCAATCAAACAGATCATAATAACCCACAAGGCTATCAGGTATCATCGGAATAACTCGGCTACAATCATTACCGAAAACCTTAAAGGCCAAAGCAGCAGCTCCTCCAAGTAAAGAGAGAAGCTATGATGCTTGCTAATGTTGAAAGAAAATTAAACAAGCCGAAAGATTTCTAGTTTTACTTCACCTTACTGCTGGTGAACAAGAGCTCTTCACCCCTTTCATTCTTCCATGAGATTACCTGTCCCCCATGCAAACTAACCTGAAATAGAAAGTCATTTTTTCAAATGCCAAGGAAAGAAGCAGTGATTTTATGAAGGAAAGAATCACCAGCTCAGAGAAATGGAAATGGGCAATAACAAGGAATCAAATCTCACCCTCGCAGAAGCTCCTCTAGGAACTCGAAGCACAACCTGCTCGATTCCATTCCAATCCCTTGCAATCTCCAACTCTGATCTCTGATCCCAAACAGATGCAGATTTGCCCATCTCCCAGCCAAAAGCAAAGACCTCTAAAGAAAATAAAATTAAAATGTTTCTTCTTCCAGTTATTCTTAACTTCAAAGTTCTCCAATACACAAGCAAGATCACCCTTGTAGCCTTGAATAAAAAGCACTCATGGTCATTGCTACTGTTAAAAAGCAGTTAAGACCCACACTTGATACTGCTCCTCCCTTAACTTTCATGTGACCAGAAAAGCCTATATCTCGTGAATCTCAACCAAATGCAACAACTAACACCCAACTTTACAAAACTCTAGGTTCGAGTTTAACAGCTTGTTGATGCAACGGAATCGAAGGAGAAACTACTGGTCTAAAAGCTTCTCATTTATTATAATATGAACAAGTAACAAACGGTGAAAACCAAAAACTCTACCAAAGCTTTACACGCAGACGTACTACGATCCAACACGAAGATTGATTAGCAAATCAATCGATCACCGACCACCGAAAGGCCAGAGAAAAAAAGGGACAACGACATTTTAGATCATGCCCGATGGTTTGATTGGCTGGGGCCTAGCTTAAATTTAATCAAGATAAAGATAAAAAAACACAATAATCTTTTAGATTCGCCTAAGGGTCAATTTAGTTGGGACTTAGCTTAAATTTAGCCAATATTGTAAACATTATATAGTTTACTATGTAGAAACTGACGCTTTACGCATCTTTAGTCAAGGCAGGAAAAGGAGAAAATAGCAGAAGATGAAAAGCATCTCATTCCAATGTAACTTGTACATCTATATGCATACTACTGTGGTCTTGCACAGGTACATGACTTTACAGGTGTATGGTGATGATTGATCTTGGTTGTTGCAATCCTACGGCTCTCATTCATTGAGTAGAGGAGGTGGATGCTCCACCTAGTGGTTGTTGTCACAGTGGTCTCGGGCATCATAACAGGTTGTGGAAGTTGCTATTTTTACCTCCCCGCAAGCTGAGGGTGAGGTCTGAACCATTAGCTTGGATTGCAGGAAATAATACCGAGGGGTAGGCAATGGTTTGGTCAAAATGTCGGCGAGATGATATGTCGTGTTGATGGGTATGACTCGAATCTTGTGTGTCTGAATGTGATCGCGAATGAAGTGAAAATCCACCTCGATGTGTTTGGTGTGGGCATGGAAGACCGGACGGCGAGTTGATCTGTAGTGTTAATGGGTATGACGCGAATCTTGTGTGTTTGAATGTGATTACGAATGAAGTGAAAATCCACCTCGATGTGTTTGGTGCAGGCATGGAAGACCAGATTGTTTGCAAGCGCTATGGCTGATGTATTGTCACAACGAATGTCTATCGGGGTGGATTGTGGTAGATGGAAGTCAAAGAGGAGGTGATGGATCCAAATTACATCTACAGTGGCAGCAGCGAGTGCACGGTATTCGACTTTTGTAGAAGATCGAGCCACCGTTTGTTGTTTCTTGATCATCCAAGAAATGAGAGTATCTCCTAGAAAGGTGTAATAGCCGGATGTGGAGCGTCTGGTAGATGGATCACTTGCCCAGGCAACATCAAAAAATGTGGTGAGTTGTAGAGAAGAGGGAAGGATGGGTATGCCAAAGTTCATAGTACCTTGGATGTAGCGCAGGACACATTTGAGAAGGTGGAAGTGAGGGGGAAGTGGATTGTGCATATGTTGACAAAGGGTATTGATGGCAAATGAGAGGTCAGGATGGGTCACAGTTAGATATTGCAGAGAACCAGTGATTTGACAATAGTTGGATGGATTGGATAGGAGGATGTCAGTGGAGAAATTGGTTGGTTATTTGGTGTAGGTTGGATTGGAGATTAGATTACAGTTGGTGAAGCCTATCTGTTTGAGTATGGATTGGGCGTATGAGGATTGGGATAGATGGAGGTGGGTGGAATGGTGAGAGATTTGAATGCCTAAGAAGTTGGATGGAGGTCCCGAATTTTTTATGAAGAATTTTGTCTTAGTGAGGAAATGATTTTAAGTCGAGAGGGAGAGTTGTTTCCCGTGAGCAGAATGTCATCGACGTACTGAAGAAGATACACTTGAGTGTTATTTTGTTTTAGAGTGTAGAGAGAGGGATCGACTGTGCTATTGTGGAAGCCAAGAGATACAAGATGTGCACAGAAGGTTTGAAACCATTGGTGTGGAGCTTGCTTGAGGCCATATACGGATTTATGATGGAGATAGACATGGTTGGGTTATTGATGATCTTAAAAGCCGCGAAGTTGTTTCATGTAAATGGTTTCTTGTAGGGATCCATGAAGGAAAGCATTGGTAATATCAAATTGATGAATTGGCCATTTGTTGGTGAGGGCGATGGTGAGGAGGACTCTAATTGAGGGGAATTTAGTAACTGGGCTAAAGGTTTCAGTGTAGTTGATGTCGTATTCTTAATGATTTTCATGTGCTTCTAGGTGGAATTTGTAGAGTGTGATGGAGCCGTTGGGGTGATGTTTTGTTTTGTAGGTCCATTGACATCCAAGGATTGGTGCATTGGGTAGTAGAGGGACCAGGGACCATGTCCCCTATTATTGGAGAGCGAGAAATTTCATGGCCATGTCGGCTCTCCATTGAGGGTATTTGGAGGCTTCAATATATTTGGTGGGGATGTGAGTGGTTTGGAAGTGAAAATCTAGTATTTGTCATGGCTTTAGGGATCTAGTTTTAAGGTGAGTGAACATTGGGTGAGTGGGATGAGGAGGGGTATGTGGAGTAGAGCAAGATGAAGAACCGGTGATTGGTTGAGGAGGTAGAGCGGGGGGATGGTGATTGAGGTGGTGGAGTGGGCTGGATGGGTATGGTATTGGGAGGATGAGGTGAGGGTGGTGTGAGGGATGTGGGTAAAAGAAGGTTTGGATTGGTAGAGGTAGAGGAGGCAATTGGTGGGGTTATGGGTTGGATGTTAGATAATGGAAATATGGATTCGTCGAATGCAACATGATGAGATATATAGATGTGGTCAGTGTTTGGGTTAAGGCATTTGTAGCCTTTGTGGGAGGTTGCATATAGTGTAATCCAGGATCTCTAGTCTGTGATTTTGATGATGAAAAATATATTTGATTGAATTGTTATTTTCTCATTAAATATTTAGATATTTCTTGTATATGTGAGCACTAACATTTAATGTAAGATATACAACACTCAAGACTGCTGAAGACTCAAGAATGGGTAGAATAAGATATAAAAGAATTTGTAATTTTATTTTCTTTATTTTTTACTTCTTGGGTCTGGTCACATAAGAGTGTATGCAAATTGGGTGATCATGCACACACACACAGGGGGAGAGAAAAATATTTTTAAACTTAAATTTTTTAAAATAATCGTACTGTATGATTTACCATTGTACTGTATGATCTGTTATCTGAAAATAGGCTCAATGGCTAACTAAAAAAACTAATTTATGTGAACTGATCATACTGTACGATTTGTTATAATCTGAAAACCCTAGTCACCAGATTGATTTAAGTAAGATTTTAAATTTTGATTTTTTAACTAATTATACTATATAATTCCAATCATATTGTACGAACATTTGAAATCTTACTAAAATTAACCCCTGTAATTAGTCAATCAAATCATGGTTTAATAATAATAGTCGATCGTACTGTATGATATCGATCATACCAAATAATTAATAGAGACAAAATTTGGTCATCCCAAAGATAGTATTATATAAAACCATAATTTTTGGACTAATCATATAGTACGATATTCATATCATACTGGATGACTACTACTAGAAATTAAATAACCGTATTATACGATGAGAGCAGTACAGGATGATTAATAGAGATGATTTTTGGTCATCCCAGGAATCGTATCGTATGAATAGAGGAAATAGAACAGATCCTAATGCATGATTTATTGATCATACTGTACTATGTGTTCATAAAATTTGAACCGTTCATTTGAATGACTTTTTATATAATACTTGATAGGACTAGTTTTGAACTAATCATACTATACGAACTATATTCATATTGTACGAACAGAGATGGCTAAATTGATTTTTTAGGGTTTCTTGAAGCCTTATACTTAAGCTATATTTTAAGATTTTCTTGAACAATGATGAGAGGAATGTGTGACTGTTGAAGCAACTCTGAGAGAGGAGCTTTTGAGAGAAAAATCAGGGTTTGAGAGAGAAAGTAGAAGGCGAGCTTGAGCATGAGGGAAAAGTAGTGTGAGGGGATCACACGGTTTCTCCGGGCTAGGTGCACACTTGCTCCTCCTATGGCCTTGGTAACTCTTTTGGAAGCTCCTTAGGGAGAGAGGCTTCCTAGTCCAGTCCTCGAGGTTCTCTGCCTTCTCTAAGAGGGAGAAAAAGGAGCAGAGGTTCTATGCCTTCTCCAGGAGGGAGAAAAATGAGTTAAGGTCCGCTGCCATCACCTAGAGAGTGACATAGCGTCCGACACTCCATCGCATCGAAGGTTGGTAAAATTGAGTCTGTAAGGGCTTCTCTACCTTGCTAAGGGAGCAAAAGGAGAGTCACTTAGTGTTAGTGCAATACTCAAAGTAGAGGACTCCAATGAGTGAACATAGGTCAAAGTTGACCGAACCACTGTAAAAATCTCTGGTGTATTTTTTCCTTTTCGTACTTTTACATTTTTTGCCTTTCATTTCTATTAATAACTGCTTGGAAATTGTTGATTATTGATCTGTCATGTTGATCAAAATTTTATCATAGTAAAATTTAATATTTTTGGTAAAATCTCTCGCTTTCGCAATCAATTAGGTTTTGGCATTTTCAATTACTAAAAGTTTTTCAAAAATATTGTTATTGTTATTTTGAAGTTAAGAAAATATTTTAAAGCACCAATTCACCCCCCTCCCCCTCTTGGTGAGCCTCGGGCTAGTTCTATAAGGTTTAACAACCTTCACAAACTTTTAAGTGGTATTAGAGCGGGATTTCAAAAATAAGATTTTAGACAACTTTTAAAAAATTGATCAATGACTCATTTTGGTAATCGTAATGACTTCTTCTATAACATGTTCACCACTATTTAAAAATATCTCTTTCAATTTTTAGAAAATATGCATGCTTAAATTTTTGTAATCCATTGACTATAGAATTGGACATATGATTCAAACTGGCTATTTACTTCCATTACATGTAGTTAATGATGTTAAAACTGATATTCTTTTTACTGAATAGAGTTATGAGGATAGGGAACTTGCATAGTTAAATGCTAAGTGTTTGAATTGTTTCTATTATGCTTTAAAATTCAAAGACTATATGTGAGTTTCTATAAGCATTATAAGGAAAATATTTGGGATAGGTTATGTATCACCTATGAGGTAACTAGTGAAGTTAAATAGTTTAGGCTAAACATACTACTGCATGATTATGAACTCTTTCACATAAAACCTAGTGAGACTATATCTGAAATGTACACTAGGTTCACCTAGATAGTAACATCCTTGCATGCACTAGGTAGAGAACTATCAAATTCTAAAAAAGTTAATAAGATTTTATATTGTTTACCTAGTTCTTATGATGCCAAAGATAACTACAATCATTAAATCTAAAGACTTATATATTATTCCATTGATAACTTGCCTGGGTCACTCATTACCTATGAGCAAGGAGTGAGTCAAAGAAAAAGTAATGTAGGAGAGAAAAACAAGGAGAGAACTATAGCACTAAATGCAAATGATTCTGATAGTGATAGTTCTATAGTGGAGGAGGATAACGAAATAGCTTTGATGACACGCTAGTTCAAGAGTTTTCTGAAAAGAAAATAGAGCCGTCATCAAAAAAACTGGAGCAAAGGTAAAAGCCACAAAACTACTAAAATTTTGTCTGACATAATTTGCTTCAAGTGTTGGAAACTAGGCCACCTCCAAGCTGATTACCCCAACCTGAAGACTCACCTGAATAAGGAGAAGGGTGAAGAGAAGCCAAAGTATAAGAGGGTAAGCAAAAGATAAAACTTTTTAGGCTGACTCTACCTCAAAATCATCAAAAGAAGAAGTATAGGAGGAGGTAACAAATATGTGTCTTATGGCTAACGATAATTTTGATAAATCATATCAAGATGAGGAATGTCAACTCTCTTATGAAGAATTATTTATTATTTCTAAAAAAATTCGTGATTCTTATAGGAAGCTTAAGAAGATGCATACTAGTCTTAATACTAAATTTTTTACTTTGTAAAAAGAGCATGCTAGTTTAATTACCGAGCACTCTACTTTAGATAATGATCATATGACTTTATTTTTATAGTTTAATGCATTAAATAAGAAGCATATTGACCTATCTAATGCACATAATTCCTTGAAAATATCACATGTTGAACTAGAAAAAGCATTTAAGAAATTAAAAGAACTTGTATGTCAATTAGATAGCAGTGAGCATGCATTAAAATTGGAAGTGGTAAGCTATGAAAATGTAAATGAATTTTTAAGAGAAAAAATTATTGCATTTGAGAATAATAAACCATTACCTTTACTAGGTTAGTGGCAGAACCCCTTAACACCACATATATCACATAAACCTAGGAAAAGGCACCATCACCCACATAGGCCAGTAAACCTATTTCCTAGTGTTAGGTGTTACTCTTGTGGCATGTTACGACACATAGCCTGCTATTGCACAATCCACCATATGACACATCTAGTGTGGAGGCCTAAAATGCATTCATCACAACATAACATGCATTTATGTCAATCATTCATGCATTAGGTGGAACCCAAACTCACTTGGGTTCCCAAATCTAACATTTAAATAACATTATAGGGGAGCTCTCAGAAAAGACCTAGTGAGAGTATGTGGTACCTGGATAGTGGCTGACTAGTGATATGAAGCAGTTCATCACACTGGAGACCAGGTCAGGAGACAAGGTGACACTACGAGACAACACCACTAAGAAAGTGGTGGGCTCAGATATAATTGGAATCTCTAAACACTTTATGATTGAAAATATTTTGTTAGTTAATAATTTAAATCATAATTTATTAAGTATTAGTCAACTATACAATAAAGTCTTTGATATAAAATTTCTTTCTAACAAATGCATGATTAGTTTAAATGAAAAATTTATATTAGAAAGAAAACAGATGAATAATATTTACATATTAGACTTGAACTACATTAACTATTCAAATTTATTATGCCTAAAAACTATAATTTATGAATCTTGGTTATGTCATAAGAGCTATGTCATGCGAGAATGAAAACTCTCAGGAATATCACCCAGAAAAACCTAATTAGTGGCATACCTAATTTAGACTTCACTAAGGACCACCTATGTGATGCCTGCCAACTAAGAAAATAAATAAGATCTTCATTTCATTCAATCAAAGATATTAACAGCTCTAGGCCACTAGAAATCCTTCACATGGACCTATTTGGACCTATTAGTACAGCCAGCCTAGGAGGGAAGACATGTGGATTTGTAATAGTGGATGACTACTCTAGATTTATTTAGGTTAGATTACTAGCACATAAGAGTGAGTTATTTGAGGAATTTAAAACATTCTCCAGTTGGATTTAAAGAAAATTAGGATGTGAAATCTCAATAATTCATAGTGATTATGGTGGAGAGTTTGAAAATGATAAGTTTGAATCTTTTTGTCAAGAGATAGGAATATAATATAATTTCTTTACCCTAGGACCCCCCAACAAAATGGAATAGCTGAAAGAAAAAATAGAACCTTGGTGGAAGTTATTAGGGTAATGCTAGCTGAGTATTCACTTCCTAGGTATTTTTGGGCAGAAGTAGTGAATACTACTTGTTATATTTTAAATAGGATGAATGTTAGATCCAAGCTTAATAAGATACACTATGAACTCCTTAAGGGTAGGTCACCCAACCTTTCTCACTTGCATGTCATTGGCGCTATAGATGCTTCATCTTAATTAATGAAAAATCACCCTTAGGAAAATTTGATTCCAAGTTTGATGAAGGTGTCTTCTTAGGTTATTCATCTGTATATAAGGCCTATAGAATCTTTAATAAGGGGACCCTGGTAGTAGAAGTGTCTATCTATGTGGTATTTGATGAATCTGTTAAGACCTCTGAACCTAAATCTCAAGAAGAAGAAGTGGAGGTCATTCAAGGGGTAGAAATCTTTGCTATAGGAGATAGAGTAGAACCTCAAGAAAAATTTCTTGAGATTGGAGATATTCTTCTAGTCATCCTAAAGAACTTATTTTAGGAGACCCATCTGAAGGTGTTAGAACTAGGCATGGACTTAAGAAGGAGGTTAGTCATTCAGCCTTTATCTCTATAATAGAACCCCCAACTTAGATCAAGCCCTAGCTGATGAATTCTAGATCTTAGCAATACAAGAAGAGCTAAACCAATTTGTTAAAAATGATGTATGGGAATTAGTCAAGAGACCTAAGGACCAGAGTGTGGTTGGAATAACGTGAGCTTTTAAAAATAAGATGAATGAATCTGGAATAGTAGTGAGGAATAAGGCTAGATTAGTAGCTAAGGGGTATAACCAGATTGAAGGAATAGATTTTAAGGAAACCTTTGCCCCTATAGCTAGACCAGAAGCCATTAAGGTGCTATTAGCCTTTGCTTGCTTTAAGGGTTTTAAACTATATCAAATGGATATTAAGAGTGCCTTTCTAAATGGGATGATTCAAGAGGATATTTAATTGAGCAACCCCCAGGTTTTGAATGTTCACAATTCCCAAATCATGTATTCAAACTAAAGAAGGCCTTGTATGGGTTGAAGCAAGCACCTAGATCCTGGTATGAAAGGCTGAGCTCCTTCCTTTTAGATAGAGGATTTATTAAGGGTAGTGTAGACACTACCCTCTTTCTAAAGAAAGAAGAAAAAGGCTTACTCATTATTCAAATTTATGTTGATGGCATCTTATTTGGATTCTCAAATAAAAACCTATGTGATGAATTTTCAAACATAATGAGTAAAGAATTTGAGATGAGTATGATGGGAGAGATAAGTTATTTTATTGGATTTAGTGTAAAGAAGATGGATAATAGAACCTTCTTTAGCCAATATAAATAAATCTAGGACATCTTTAAAAAGTATGAATTGAATAATGCTAAGGCCATGAACACTCCCAAGAGCTCTATTATTTAATTAGAGAAGGATTCAAATAGAAAATCAATAGATCAGAAAAAGTATAGGGGATAATTAGATCGCTTCTTTACTTAACTGCTAGCAGACCAGATATCATGTTTAGTATTTTCCTTTGTGCTAAATTTCAAGCTGATTCAAAAGAATCCCACATGACTAGTGTTAGTAGAATCTTTAGATATTTGTTAGGCACTCCAAACCTAAAAATTTAGTATCCTAGACACAACACTCTTTTTGAAATCATAGGATATTCAGATTTTTATTTTATAGGATATAGAGTAAATAGAAAAAGCACTTCTAAAACTTGTCAGTTCATAGGACAATCCTTAGTTTCCTGGTCCAATAGAAAATAAAACTCAGTAGCCCTTTCCATAGCTGAGGCAGAATATATAGCAGTAGGGAGCTGTATTGCTCAAGTCTTATGGATTAAGAAACAACTCTTTGATCTTGAACTACCTGTAGGAACCATTCCAATTATGTGTGATAATACTAGTGCAATTTACATATCCACCAATTCAACATTCATGCACAAAGCATATAGACATTAGGCACCACTTTATAAGAGATCATGTAGCCAAGGGAGATATAGAATTACATCATATAGCTATATGAGATCAATTGGCAGACATCTTCACAAAACCCCTAGCCTTTGACACATTTAGCACCTTGAGGAAAAAGCTAGGTGTTATAGACATTCATGCTTAATTCAAGATAAATCAAAATTTTTTTAATCATTCATTCACATGTGTTAATTTGTATATGTTTGTTATTGTTCATGTTGATTGCTTGTTGGTTGTGTTAAAAAAATTTATGTTTGGCTTAAGATGTTTCCTTATCATCACACACACACCTCATTGACTCATAAAAAAATCTTTCAAAATTCTATTCTTATCATATTATACACATTTATGCTGTATGATATGCATAGATTCACAGATCATAACCCTTCGTTTAATCAATAGGTCAGATTTAATCACTGATATACACATTGTACTGTACAAACCTTTACTCAACTGTACAATCCACATATCATAAACCATTGAGGAATTCAATCCATTTGGTATGAAATTATTTCTATTTGTATTGTACGATACATGTGTCAAATTGGATTAGGATGAATTCAATTTGATCGGTACGATAATAATTATATTTCATACTGTACAAACACATGTTTATATTATAAAATACTTTTCATCAAATAATGTATCGATGACTCCTTAGGATGATTGAATTTCCTTAAGATCGTTCAGTACGATACTGATTGTATTGTATGATTTGGCCATTTTTTCTGACAAGTCATCTAGATGAATTAACTTCCCTAATAATACTATACGAACCTTGATCATACTCTATGATCAGCCTAAAATCTATAAATTAGACAGGTTTGAATGGTTCCATCCACTCAACTTACTACTTCCTCTAACTCATACTTTCTAAACCTTCCTGTCTAATGGCCGGTGGAAGTAAATACGGTAGAATGACTGTGGGGAGCTCATCCTCCTCTCATCATTTTGATGATCACTTCCTCTCCATAAGGGATGAATATGTATATCACAAGTATAAAGAGGTAAAAATCACCCCTTCTCGAATGTTAAATCAACCTGCCCTTAACTTTGAGGTGATGTACCTCTTTGCTTACACTACTCTTCAATTTCTCCTTACACTAGCTTTTTCCTACATCTCTAAACTTCTTTATGAATTTTTAGCCAACCTTAGGCTTAATCTGGAAACCTTTACCATGAATTCTTTTGTTTGCCATCAAAATGTAGAAATAACCAAGGCTGACTTAGAAGAATATATCGATCTTTCTACTGAAGGACCTCACCCTCAATCCCTTATCTCAATAATTTTGACTGGACTTATGCTAACTTGACCATTAGGAATGTGCCACTGAACCAACATCAACCACAAGTCCACACTTTAAATCAAAATGTCCAGATCATCTAGCATGTCCTTCCCACTTCTATTATACCCAAAACTGGGGGTCAGGTTAACATAACCCCACTTCTTTCTATCGTTAATTACCTCATAATGTTGAATACTCAATTTGATGAAGCCCAAATGATTCTAGATTATATCCACAACATGACTCATATTCAACATCCAAATACCCGAAGAAAAAAAATGTTGCCTTAGGGCATATCATAAGATATATCCTTGACAAAAAATACCAATTCACCTTTCCTACTCCACCCTATAATGTCCCTATTTTTATACACATTCATCCTTTCATATCCATTTTCATCGGGGATAAGAGCACACTAAGCCAAAATTTGATGAGGAAGGGGAAGCTGCTTGTGCTGGTGGATCACCATCGCCACCAGTACTACCACCTGCACCTACCTACCCTGCATACCCTCATAATGATATAATTCAGTGGCTCAAGTGGTTAGAAACCCAGCTTGATTATCACATCCAATAAAAACACCAGTAGCACGAGGATGACATGAGATGGTTTGGAGAAAGATTTTCCTTGATAGATAATCAATTTACCTCCATCAATCAGTACTTTCAACCACCACCACCACCACCACCTGATCAGGATCCACCTTACCTGTAGTGTTTGTCTGTTTTTATATTACTATTTTTTCTTGTACTATTTTCTTTATTTGTTTGTTTCTCCTCTTTTTGGTGATGTCAAAAGGAGGAGAAAATGTATGTTGTGTTATGTTTTATCTTAATTAAATCCTATGTTTGTGTTACTCTATTTTCTGCTTTTATTTACTATTTCCTACTTTTATTTAATTATTATCCTTTAAAAAAATTAAAAATAATAAATAATAATAAAAATTTGTAACCCCCAATTTTTAAAATAATCACTTAGTGAGGGAAGCTTAGGAGAAAAGCATTTCTATTATGCCTATCAACCAATATTATTTGACATCATCAAAAAGGGGGAGATTATTGCAATCTAGGATCCCTACTATATAATTTTAATGATGGAAAATATATTTGATTGAATTGTTACTTTTCTTATTAGATATTTTAGATATTCCTTATATCTGTGAGCACTAATATTTTAGGTACGATATAAACCGCTCAAGACTGCTAACGACTCAAGATTGGATAAAATAGGATGTAAAAGAGTCTGTAATTTTATTTTCTTTATTTTTTTACTTCTTGAGTCTCGCCACATAAGAGTGTATGCAAGTTGAATGACCATGCACACACACATAGGGGAGAGAAAAATATTTTTAAAGTTAATTTTTTAAATTAATTATACTATATAATTTACCATCTCACTATACGAACTGTTATCTGAAAATAGGCTTTACGGCTTATTAAAAAATTAGTTTCTATGAACTAATCGTATTGAACAATTTGTTACGATCTGAAAACCCTAACAGCCAGATTGATTTAAGTAAGATTTTGAAATTTAATTTTTTGACCTAATCGTACTGTATGATTCTAATCGTACTATATGATTCCAATAGTACAGTATAATTCCAATAGTACTGTATGAACATTTAAAATCTTACTAAAATTAACCCCTATAATTAGTCAATCAATTTATGGTTTAAGTAATGATAGTCGATCATACTGTTGAATATAGATCATACCAAATGATTAACAGAGATGAAATTTGGTCATCTTAAAGATCATACCAAACGAAACCATAATTTTTGAACTAATCAAATAGTACGATATTCATATCGCACTAGACGACTTACTTGAAATCAACTAATCATATTATATGATGAGAGCAGTATGGGATGATTAACAGAGATAATTTTCGGTCATCCCAGGAATTATACCATATGAATAGAGAAAATAGAATAGATCGTACTAGACAATCTATTGATCGTACTGTACAATGTGTTCATAAAATTTAAACAGTTCCTTTGAACGACTGTTTACATCATACTAGATGGGGTTTATTTTGAACTAATCATACTGTACGAACCATGTTCATACTGTATGAACAAAGAAAGCTAAATTAATTTTTTAGGGTTTCATGAAGCCCAATACCTAAGCTATGTTTTAAGATTTTATTAAGTAATGAAGAGAGCAATGTGTGACTGTTGAAGGAAATATGAGAGAGGAGCTTTTGAGAAGAAAATTAAGGTTTGAGAGAGGAAGGAGAAGGTGAGCTTGAGCATGATGGAGAAGTAGTGTGAGGTGATCACACGGTTGCTCCGGGCTAGCTACACACTTGCTCCTCCTGTGGCCTTGGTGAGTCTTTTGGAAGCTCTCTAGGAAGAGAGGCTTCTTAGTCTAGTCCTCGAGGTTCTCTGCCTTCTCTAGGAGGGAGAAAAAGGAGCTGAGATTCTCTACCTTCTCCAGGAGGGAAAAAATGAGTCAAGGTCCGCTGCCATCATCGGGAGGGTGACATAGAGTCTGGCACTCTACCTCATTAAAGTTTTAGTAAAAGTGAGTTTGTAAGGGATTCTCTACCTTGTTGAGGGAGCAAAAGGAGAGTCACTTAGTGTTAGTATAATACTCAGAGTGGAGGACTTCGGGGAGTGGACATAGGTCAAGGTTGACCAAACCACTATAAAAATCTCTAGTGTATTTTTGTTTTTTGCACTTTTATATTTCTTGCATTTCATTTCCATTAATATTTTCTTGTAAAAATGTTGATTATTGTTCTGTTAGGTAGATCAAAATGTCATCGTAGTAAAATTTATTATTTTTGATAAAATCTCTCGCTTTCGCATCAATTAGGTTTTAATATTTTTAATTACTAAAAAGTTTTTTAAAAATATTATTATTTAAATTTTGAAGTTAAAAAACTTTTTAAAGCACCAATTCAACCCCCCCTCTTGGTGAGCCTCAGGCTAGTTCCATAAGGTTTAACAACCTTCACAAACTTTTAGCATAGTCGATGAATATTGAGGGAGGATATTTGATGGATAGTTTGTGACGAGCTATAGGTGGTAAGAGAGGAAAATTGGAGCATCCAAATACGTGAACATAAGTGTAAGATGGTGGTCATTTATAGAGTAACTGATAAGGAGATTTGTGGCATGTGGTTGGTTAGGGCATTAGGTTGATAAGGGACACTTCGGTGAGGAGAGTGTCTAACTAAATATTGCAAGGTAGGTGGGGTGTGTGAAGGAGGTTACATGTTGTTTCAGGAATGTGACGATGCTTGCATTCAACCAAGCCATTTTATTTAGGAGTGTGTGGGCAACTAACTCGATGAGAGTTGCTATGGTTTTGGAGGTAAGTTTGGAGAGTTTTGTTAAGGAATTTGTGCCACCATCACTGCGGAGATGCTTAATTTTAGTTGAGAATTGTATTGTAATTAAGATATGAAATTTCATGCATATTTAGGGAACATCAGATTTATGCATGAGAGGAAATACCCAAGTAAAGCATGAGAAATCATTAATAAATAACACATAGTATTTAAAGCCTTGATTAGAGGGAACTGGGGCTGGACCCCATACATCGCTTTTTATTAATTCAAGAAGTTTGTCATGGTGAGTACTAGATATGGAGAAAGGAAGTTTATGACCTTTAGAGGTCTTACATGAGGAGAAAAAAGAAAATGAAATAGGTGTAGCTAGTGATTTGTTTGGTTTGGAGATCATTTCCATGATCTGTTGGTGTGGATGACCAAGCCGATGATGCCTGCAGAATGAGGTGGAGTGGTGAGAGCTTGATGGCTTCGAGGGTGAGATGTTATAGTGGAGATCGGGTAGATGCCATTAATACAGTGCCCGAGAGAAGAGTTGAGTTTTTTGTTGGGTCTTTGATGTGAAAACAAGAAGCATTAAATAAGATGGAGACATTGTTATCTTTTGTGAGGTTAGAGATGGAGAGAAGATTGTGAGAGATTTTTAGAAGATGAAGAATATTTGGTAGGAGTAGCTTACAGGTGGGAGTCAGGAGAAGGCCTTAGCCTTAGTGGGCGATCGACATAGTGCTTTCGTCTCCAATGGTGACATTATTCATGCCATTGTATTCAACTGGATAGTAGAGATTATTTTTTTGAAGAAAATGCTGCAAATTGCATTAAAAACTAGCAAGGAATTACAAACTATATCCTAAGAGCATCAGATTCCTCCTTTAACAAGCCAATAAATGAAGGAGGAAGCTTATTCAAGATAATGTTTTCCTAAAGAAAAGAACTAAAACAAGCATAGTTAGTGCAAAGATCGGCTAAACTATTACAATTCCTATCTATACAATTAAAAATAGTGTAGTTGAAATCTTTGATGAAGGAAAGATCCTCCAATTCTTGGCCACCTATGTTCACCTCCATCTGCAGATACTAGATAATGTTTTTATTGTCTCCTTCAATGATCAGCCCCTTATAAGCAAACATCCAATCTTTAATTACTTCCTTGATTGACAAAATAGCTTGAAGCTCCAGCCTGGATATATCCCAATGACAGAAGAATGACCAAAGGACAACAAAAATCTCCCCTTACAATCTCTGAATACTCCACCAATTCCAGCCTTGTAAGACGAAAGAAGAGAAGCATCCACATTAACTTTGATCTAATCGGGTGGAGGGGGATGCCAATAATTATCCAACAACCTAACAGGTTGATTAGCACCCCAAATAACTGAGTTAAAACCATAAACAGGGTAGGAAACTCCAGCATAGCTGACGGCATTGGAAGCTGTCATTAAGGGACTACAAACCTTCCCACCATGAATCCATTCATTCTTGGCCTTCTAAGAGAAGAATACCACGTTACAAAACAAATTAATCTCCCAGGATTTCTAACTCTCCAGCCAATTGCAACATATTTGAAAGGAATTGAAATCAGGAATTTCAAACCCCCACTTAATTAAATATAGAATAACCTCCTTCATCTTTTCACACTTAATGACAACATGCTTGATGTCTTCAACATCATTACAGCCCCTGGGACAGTTCTGAACACCTTGTAATCTTCTATAAGAAAGAAATTGAAAGGTAGGAATTGCATTGTTGTGTATTCTCCACCAAAAGGTCTCCACCCGAGGAACTAGTTTAACTCTTCGAAGCTAATTCCAATTTGAAGGACTAACGTGATAATGTTCACAAGCTTCAGCTGCTAAAGCAGAGATAGTTTTCCCAAAATTTTGATGAATAAGTTCTATTTTATGATCAGAGAGATCCATTGATATAGGGATTTCTGTGATCACATCTGTAAGTTCCTTCCCAAAGAAGATATTCAGATTCAGGACACTCCAGCAGCCATTAAAAATTAACGAGTCCACCTTTACATCACAGAGAACCTTGGCATTCATAAAAGTAGGCCATCTATCAATTCTTTTGTCCAAGATCCAAGTATCTATGAGAGCATCAATGGAATGGCCATTAGCAATATTCCATCTCACAATTGGTTTAAGGAACCTCCCTCCAATCTGAATTAGTTTCCAAGCCACAGAACCTCCTTTCCTAGAAGCTCCAGCATCCCAAATGCCACCATACTTTAGGTAAAATACCTTATGCAACAAGGAGTTTTCCTCTTGACAGTACCTCCAGGCTAGTTTTGTTCTTAGTGGTCCAGCTTTTTTAGAGCATAAGTGTAACCCACGACCTCCACAAAGATAAGGCCTGCACATCACCTCCCAGTTAACAAAGTGAAGCCCAAATCTGCCTCTCTTCTTGTTCCAAACAAAGCTCCTGCAAAGCTTATCAACTTCCTCCAACACACCCTTTAGAACCAAGGAAAGGGAAAAATGAAAGGTAGGATAAGAAAGAAGAACTGATTTAACCAGCATGATCCTACTAGCTAAAGAAATGAACTTGCCTCCCCAAATGTTCAGCTTATTCAAAACTTTATGTATGATGAATTGAAAATTAGCTTTCGTTTGCCTTCTCAATGCAATCTTAATATCCAAATAAGAAAATTCCTTCATAGATTTGAAATCCATGATTCGAGAGATAGCTTTTCTTTTCCTCCTTTTCACAGATTTGCCAAATAAAATTCCAGATTTTGAAATATTAATCTTTTGGCCTGTCCAACCCAAAAATCCAAAAGAATACCTTTAATCTCCTTAACCATCTTCAACCTCTCTTCAGAGAATATAATGATGTCATCAGCATAAAGTAAGTGAGAAATCTTTAGCCCATTAGAAGAGATTCGAACTCCAATTGCTTCCTTTCTTTCCAAAAAAATGTTAGATAAAAGTTGGGTGCAAATAATAAACAAGAAAGGGGACAAGGGGCAACCTTGTCGAAAGCCGCTCCTAGCATCAATCCAATTAGAACCATTATCATTGATTAATAAAGAGAAGGATGGATTGAGAACACACTCCATAATAAGCTTGGAAAATTTTGAAGGAAAACCAAAATAGTCTAAAGATCTCTCCAAAGTTGGCCAGCCCATAGAGTCATAAGCTTGTTCCATGTCAATTTTAAAGGAGACTAAACCTTTGAATGATTTGGAATACCTGAATTTGTGAAAGATTTCATGGACAATAAGAACATGATCCGACATCGAGCTCCCTTTTATGAAAGCCACCTGTTCTTCAGAAATAAACTTTGGAATAGTAAGTAACTTTCTATTCTAAAGAACCTTTGCTACTACTTTATAAATGGTGTTGCAAAGACTAATGGGCCTGTAATTTGAAGGGTTCAAAGGATTATTAACCTTTGGGATTATCACTATAGTAGTCTCTTTCTATTCTTTACACATTACATAGAAAAGAAAGAATTCTTGGACAGCATTCCAAAAATCTTCTCTGATTATGGGTCAGTAAGTTTTAATAAAAGAGTAAGTTATACCATCATTCCCCGGGGTAATATGACCACTCACTTGCTTAATCAAATATTCTACTTCCTCCAAAGATAGATCTTTATTCAGCAAAATGCCATCTTCTTCATTCAGACGCTTCCATGGAGTAGGCCAACCATCCATAGAACAGCTCCTATCTCTCCACTTGTCTTTGAAAAATTGCATCAAAACATCTTCAATTTGATGTTGATCCTCAACAAGCACCCCACATTCGTATTTGAATTTGGAGATGAAATTGGAGTTTCTTCTAGCACTAGCAAAGGCTTGGAAAAACCTTGAATTGCTATCACCTTCCACTAATCATTTTACCTTGGCCCTTTGTCTCCACCAAGTGCAAAGCCGAGCCAAGGTAGTATTCAATTCAGTTATTTTAGCTTTTAAAGACCAGCTTTCATCAGCAGCCATGAGATATCCAATTTTTGCCTCCTTTACTTGCAAGTCCAATATTTCTTTCTTAACTGGATAGTAGGGATTGCCAAGATTATAGGTGAGATGCGATGAGGCACTGGAGTCGATGATCTAGTCTGAGCTAGATTTTGGTTGAGCTGTTACTAGGGTAGTGGAGGAATAAGGTGGAGTTGGATATTGAGTGTTGAGACAATGCCAGCAAATGTTTGCAGCATGACCCTTATTTCCCAAGATTTAATATATGGGTGATAGTGTGGTAGGTAGATTGGATGGAGTAAGTGGTCGGTAGATGTTTTATGGGGTGTACCGGTCAAGGTTGGAATTCTAGGAGTATTATCCCTTACTGCGACCACATCCACGAGAAGAGTAGAGAGCTGTCTGGATGTTTGGGTTGGTGACTTCTGGGGTTGATTCCCCTGTAATATTGATTTCTTCATTAACTAAGAGGGAGTAGAGATCTTCCAGACTAATGGGTTGGAGCATCATGCATATGGATGTCTTGAATGCTTGGTATTACGGTGGTAGTCTATTTAGGGTGTAGAGAATGATGTCTTCAGTGTCGACAGTGGAGCCAACGACTACTAATATGTTGACAAGAGTTTTGATTGTAGTGAAATATTGCAGTATTGTGGATTGTCCCATTGAAATGTGATGAAGCTTGTTCTTGAGTTGGATCACTATCAAATGGTTTGTTGCCTAAAGTTGGCATTCTTGGGTACTCCAATTTTTTGAGCAGGTTTCAAGGTTTAGTACGTATTGCAGGATCCAAGGAGAAAGTGTCGAGCATATAGCGGTGGCAAGATTTTGGTCGATCAATTTCCATTGGCTAAACACAGAGTTCGACTGTGGAATGCCGTGAGGTTGGATGATGAGACTAGATGGTGGTGCTGCATTCTTGTCTAAGAATGAGAGGTAGTTGTTTGCTCGTAAGAGTTTCGTAATCTGGGATTTCCAGATCGGATAGTTGTCATTTGACAACTAAATAGTCACTATGTTCCTGATGTTAGAGATGAGGAACTTTAGAGAGAAGGGAATGGGGGTAGTTATAGCTAGGCTTTCTGTACATATATCACTTGTATGAGACAAGGGAGAAGATGCCATTTTGAGGACATTTGGATAGTGAGCTGGAAGGCTCTGATACCATGTAAATAGTAGATAGTTTATTGTGTAGAAATTGATGCTTTTTGCATCTTGAGTAAAGGCAAGGAAAGGAGAAAATAGCAGAAAATGAAAAGATTCCCATTCCAGTATAACTTGTACATCTATATGTATACTACTGTGCTCTCGCACAGGTACATGACTTTATAGGTGTATGGTGATGATTGATCTTGGTTGTTGCAATCCTACGACTCTAATTTGTTGAGCAGAGGAGGTGACTGCTCCACATAGTGGCTTTTGTCACGGTGGTCCTAGGTAGTTGCTATTTTTAAAGATAAATTAAGTCAGATGATGATATTTATAGTTGTTGTGGGATTATGCCGCTTGGTTTGTGAGCAGTATAAATTATTTTAAGTTGAGATAAACTTTAGAAAATTATTTGATTGATTTCAAGACTAAAGCTAATATCTTTGACATATCAAAACATTTTTTATTAATATATATACTCTAATTTATCAATAAGATTAATTATTTATTATTATATTCTTAATGATGAATATTTTTTAAATAAAATTTTCTTTATAATTTAGGTAGCATTTGGTATAAAATAATAGTTTTTGTATGCACATATGCCTATATAGGTAACTTGCAACTGTCCTTGTTGGGCTCCTCTAAAGGAATAACCCGGACAGGCTTGCACCCTGAAGAGCGCTCATATTAAGGGAATTTTCTCTCATACAACAACTATCTATAACTAAGGGCATCCTCCTTCAATAGGTATTTCACATTAAGCTATATAGAAAGCCTCCACATACATAATCAACAGCCATGACTTTGTAAATAGATCTCATACCAAGCTAAAACCAGCTCTCACCTATGGCACACACATCTATCTTCGAGAACTTGCTTTCACAAACTCGTCATCTTTTCTCATGAACTCATGTCCAACATCTCACCCAAAGCACTCACTCCCAAAGACTTGCCTAAGCTACTCACCATAGGGTAGGGGGACACACTAGAGAAAAGTGTCCACATGTACACCATCGAATTAGTCCATGTATTTATGTTAATTTGCATCAATCACATCTTGTATTATTTTCTTTGTTTATTCTATGTGTATCATGTATCTCCTGAAACCCGATAAAGAAAGTGTTAAGAGGAATATTATGGACTTCATGATATGGGAACTATTCGTAGAGATATTAGAGTTTTTCACTTACTCTCCATACTATCTAACTTTCTCACTCGATTTTTTAGCTCTCATTCACTAAATAATTATTAGTATAGTCAAGTATTGTCCATGTATAGATTTGAATCCAACATCATATACATTGCATTATGGATTACTTAAAAGAGAGATTAGAGTTTTTCACTTACTCTCCATTTTAACTTTCTCACTATGTTCTCTAGCTCACATCCACTAAATACTTATTAGTAAGGTCAAGTATCACCCCTAAAAAATTTGGATTTAATATCCTCTAAGATGAAATAAGCATGGATTGATCTTAGTGAGTAAAGGAGAAGTATATTTCTAGGAACATAAGAACAATGAGTCGTTAGTGAATATAGAGAACCATAACTACATATCCCATTATGATTTGATAAAAAGATGTCAATCACTAAGATGATTCAAGACACACATAAGTGAGTTCACAAAATTGGCCCAAGGAAGAGTACATTGATTGTGTTGTCTAACTTAATAGCTCATTGAAGAAGACTCGTTGCCAAGGCACTAAATTCATCACCCATTTCTTATCATAGCCACATACACATTAGTGATAAAGAGTGCAACCTTTATTCCCAAGTGTGTGAGGAGAAGGGTGCCAAAACTAAAGAATTTGTTCTCAGGTAGATGGAAGTTGCGAAGTTGAAATCAAACCTTGTTGAGTTAATGATGTATTAAAGTGTTAGTGGTTCATCAACACCTATATAAAATCAACCCTTTAATGATTTTCTCACCTACTATTGAGCATTATCACCTTTTTCTCTAAATTCAAGAGAATATTTAACAAATTGTTTAGAGGGCTCAAAAGACACCCAAGAGCTCACACGCTCTATTGAAGATGATATATGAAATAGGAGAGTCCCTAAGGAGATTCATCTTCAAATTTCAAAGGGATATGTTGGAGATCAAAGATTTGGAATTGGCGGTCTTGTAGGCCACACTGAAATAAGGGTTGTAAGAAGGGCCATTTAAATATTCTCTTGGTTCTCAATATCCATGAATAGTGGAAAAGTTATTCAAATTCTCCAATATTTTTATTAATGTAAGGAGCATAACAATGTGATTCAGGTCCCCTTCGCCACTTACCTCAAGAAGCTAGCAATAAGGCTTTATCAATATTAAATTCAAAGGCATGATAGAAGTCAACTAAGGAGCCACATAGTGGATAAATCACATGTTCCATAATATCAAAGCCATCCAAATTAGTAATAGACACCAATGTTGGCAAGATGGTAAGAATTGCATGGCCATTCTCCTTTGTGGTGGAAGAGATAATATGCATTTCTTTCCCATACAAGGATGAAGGTATGCATCACACCCATTAGTACCAATCCATTACTCCCTTACATCTTTCCATAACAAAGCTAGTGGAGGCCATTCAAAATAAGGAATACTTTAAGCACTAAACACCAATGATGGTAATTGCCCATACCAAGGACACCTCAAAAAACTATATGTTCCATAATGATCTGACATGATATGGAAGAATACTAACACCTTTGTAGCATAATAAAAGAACTAATAAAGGTAAAAAAGTTTATGTCGTTCATCATAGCTGAGCTAGGTAGGAGAATGAAGAAGGAACTTGTAAGAGATTAGGGGATGAGTAAGTTCTAAATTGTGCCATCCACATCATTAGGTTGGAGCCTGCTATCCTTGGGTGAGATAGGCAAGGGATGTATCAAGAGAAAAGCCTTATGAGACCTCACATAGGAGAGATTAACTTGACCACTACATCTTGAGTGAAAATGATTGAAGTCACCCTTATCACTTTCTATGTATGGGATAAGCCGACATGTGGGAATGCCTTGAATAACACCATGATAGTCATTGTGTTGTTCTCCAACTATTAGCTTGATAACAACCTTATCAATATATATGGAGTTCTGTCAATATAATTTTTAATAAAATAAATTTGCTTGCTTCTAAATCACCCTATGGCTTCTTAAGTTAAAGTGAAAGATCAAATAGATGATCACCCTACACATCACATGGGGTAAGGGTGAGTGCCAATATATTGCAATGACTGGCTATATAATCATAGAAATATCTAACATATATTATGCAATCATTTAGCCACCGCTCTTAAATACCTTCAGAGTGATTTTCTTAACATATTACATGGCGATCAAGTTACCATATGTATTAGTCCCTAAGGAGCTTAATCTTCAAATTCCACCCAGTCAGTTTAAGGAAGGATCAAATAAATAGGGGAAGGATCCTATATAATTAAAGTAGGTCTAATTTGGAGCATACAACTACAAACACACTCAGGAAAAGAAATTTCAAGAACCTAGAATGCCAATAACTTAAAGGCCTTCTATCCCTAAGAGAATTTATTGCACTGAAAATGTACCCTCTACCATACTTGAGTCAATCTTTTCTTTTTAGTTCCTTTATATTCCTTCCTATTTTGTCGAGTCAATTATAAAAAGAAAAGTATTTAAAACTAAAAATGAGAGTAATGAATCAGTCACTATACACACTTGATGAACTCGACCCACTTCCTTAGGCTTAATAGAAAAATAGACCCATTTAGAGGGAAAGTGTGAAAATTGCTTCGCCATAAAATGATAGTAAAGAAACTCACTCAAACAAAGACAATAGTAAGTAGATGACTAATTATTATGCTAAAGTATTGTCTTAACTCACCTTATCCAAAATAGTCTATCTATTTGCCTCGATGAGTGGCTAGATCCATTACAAAGGTTAAGAGAATGACTCAAATAATGTAATATAAGAGGTGAATATACTAGATCAAAGGCCAAAAAGGTCTCAAGTCTAAAAGTAGCAAGACTGCTCTTTTTAGGTGATTTGAAGCCCCAATGCATAAGATTTACAAAAGAGCTAATGCTCCCAAAAAGAAGGAAATTCTATGCTTGGCAAGGGATTTCATTATTCCAATGGAGTCTTCTTAGAAAGTTGAGTTATTTTAAGAAACATAACATAGCCATTCCTCATTATTAAAATGTTCATAAGAAAATATTAGAAGTTCTGTTTAACTATAGTCATGCAATATACTAACTTTCCTCAATTGACCTTTAATTTCCTAGAAAAACTAATATAAATAATATTAAGAGAAACCAAAAAACTATCACACACTTGAGTTAAGCTTTGAAAGGTAACTCCACCATTATAACAAGATCCACATTAAGTAGTGCTTGAGTTCCTTTTACGGGTGTTTACATGGTTACCCATACAAAGGCTATTATGCCTAGAAAAAGGTGAGACCATATAAGGTAACATAAAAGCACACTATATCCCTTGAAGGTGAGTCCACCGTGTGAAAAGAATTATATTAAGGAGCATCTAAGTTCCTCCAATCAAGCGAGGTTACTACCCCTACGATGACTATAATATTTGGTGAAAGGCGAGACCCCCTAAGGGGATAAAGTTTTGATTTGGCAACTAAAAGAAATTTATCCATCATTATCATCATCAAACAAGTACTAATATTTCAACTGAAAAAGATTTACCCATCTAAAGTTAGCTAATTCATAAATAGGCAAATGCTATTACATCAATTATATAACCTTATATTCGTTCATTAGAACTCACCAAGTCAAATGTGTGATGCTATATTCATCCATCTATATGCCCCAACCAAGTTAAAGGTTATCAAAAAGTACCTTCAAAGTGAGTATTGATATATCAATTACACAATTTGTATGCATTAACAAAGGTTGCCCAAGTTAGATGGAACAACTTATTCATTTAATAGAGCCTGTCAAGTTTTGACCTACCTAGTCAAGTTTTACCAAGTTAGAAGTTAGTTATCATCAAGTGAATACTAATATTTTAATTACATTACTTCCCATTCATTCTTTATAGTCAATACTATTATATTTAATCCTTCATGGACATTGAATAATCTATAAGCATATAAGTAAACACTGTCAACACTATGCATTAATATATTTTTTAGACATCTTTAGACATGTTAAACACTTAAGGGAATTCATTTCTTATCAACAAGCAAGGGATTCTAAAAATATTATCCTATCTTGGTAATTAGTATAAGATAGCCTAACTAAAATATAGAAGAATATATGATATTAATTCTTAGTATAGATGAGTACAAGTATTAGAAAAAATAGACAAGTAGGAAATTTTTTTCTTTCATTCATTCTCAAAATATTTAATATGTACCTTCCAAGTTTAAAAAAAAGATACAAAGTAACGTGACCTTATTCATTGGTCATCCTTTCCCTATTTGTTTGAGGAGTTCGAAATTAACTTATAAAATAGGTCCTTATTTTAGACATCATTTTCGAGTGAGGTCAAATCCCCTCCCATACTAATCTTAGTGTAGACCTTGTGATGCCCCATAATCTAAATTGGAAGAATCTTTTAATCTTTTAATAAACAACAACCAGGGCTATCTAATATCATCTATTAGTAATAACAGTAAAAATAGATTTTATAATTCAAAATATTATAGTACCTATCTGTATTCATTCTCAAAAATCATATACAATACTCAGGATCTATACAATCATATCACAACTACTCTGTCTTGAGTACAAAAGAAAAATAAAAGAAATAGAACCTAAAGAATCCTGACCAGCCTCACACTCCAGCTCCCCTGCCCTCACCTGAAATCATTTAACCACATATAATGAGCTAAAATCCCAGTTGGTCACCAAAACCTATAACTGAATTCAAAGCAAGGTAAAAGACTAATATGCATGTTAAAGATCAAATCAAAGTAGTAGCAACCATATAATCATTGAATAAGTGTAATATTAGTAAAACTCAAATGTACTAGTAGTAGAATTTATAAATAATAAAATACTACGGTACAACAGCTAGTAAAGTAGTAATCCAATATGAGTGTCAAATATATAAATCAAACATATCTCTGTAATTGAATAAAATATCAAATCAAAATATCAGTAAAAACTATCAAAATCAAATCAATGCCATAAAATCATATAAGAATATACAAATGCTATCTAGGCTTTTTATATCATGTACTCAGTATATCACATGCATAATATAAGTACATTAAATCAAAATTATCAAATATTATCGATATCCAGATCGATGATAATAATAATCTGGTGGCAGAAGAAGTAGAATAATATAATAACAGTAAATCTATATAGTACTAATAAATCCATACAATAATAAGAATGATGCCTAAAAATATGTATTTCAGTAGTCACACTAAACAAGTAAGAAGTTGTGGCTATCACAGTATTTTTAAGTGTTAGTATCAGTGTTAGTAAACTGTTGGCCTAATAAATAAAGTCGTCACTCTTTTCTCGTTGGTATAATATAAATCTCCTTATAACTCCTAACCAATATATCACATGAATTAGTAAAGGATAACACTAAACTACTTTATTTAAAGAAAAGCCCGTCGGCCTGCCATCCTATACAGGTCAATCAATCTCGAACCAACGGGTCAACCAGTCTTTACTTATCTTTTACACGATACACGCATTATTATCACAATATTATAACATCAATAATGACTAGCTATTACTCAAGCACATATCCACATTCATTTATAATATATTATAGCAACTAAATTATAATTGAGCATAATTCAGAAAATGCCAAAACGTCCCAATGGCAGACAACAAAATCCTACTGAGCAAAAGTCACATTTTTAGAATTTAACCAAATTACAAGATATTACATAA
Organism: Dendrobium chrysotoxum; assembly: GCA_019925795.1. Lineage (NCBI taxonomy): Eukaryota > Viridiplantae > Streptophyta > Magnoliopsida > Asparagales > Orchidaceae > Dendrobium > Dendrobium chrysotoxum. Next base: position 38,497,652 of record CM034312.1, read on the forward strand.
AATAATACTATGAGATAAATCACTATTTTTAGATGTCAAAATAAATTTTTGAGTAGGCAAAATTGCTATATTTTTAAAATCGCCTCGTGAAAAATCTCAATTAAATACTCAAAATATTTATAATCTCAATCTCTATAATATATAAAAAGTTATGCGGTGAAAGTTTTATCTATACAAAATTATTCATATTTTTTGGTAATAAAAACACAAATTTGATCAGAATAATACTAAGAATATAAATCTTTGAAATCAGAAATAGGGTAAAGGTTCCTTATATCGAGACAAATAAATTTTTTAACTATGCCGACTCACAGAAATCGCTACGCAACCTCCAAATTTGAATTTTCTTTTTCTCTCTCCTGACATTTCTCTCTAAAGTTTCCTAAAAAGCTCTCTGTTGCCAAAATGTTAAGGGAAATAAGGTTAAGTAATGCATTCATATATTTATAATTAAATAATAATAAAATATTAATATAATATTTATTTTATCTAATTTTTTAGTATAAAATTCAAATAAATCATTTTAGGAGTTCAGAAATTATAGAAATATATACATAAAATAAATCATTTTATTTAAAAAATATTAGTGAAATCGGTTTGTAAAACAGACACGTGATGGTCCCAAAATCTTAATCGTACCCATAGATGCCAATTTCTTAAAGATTTTCAGTGGCGCCCAAAAATTATTAAAAAATTCATGCAAGTAAAATACTACAATAACAACACTATGGCGAAGATAATTTATAATTTTGAGTTATAATGACTCCAGAAAAAATTATTTTCGGTCAAAATATTGGTTATTACAGACTTAGCCTATAGGAGTTATAAGAGGCAACCCAAGGACTTAGCCTTAGCAAAACCTAGATGACCTAAACAATCCTTAGACCACTCCTTAATGGCATTAGGGAGTCTTCAAAAACTATTTCAAACCATACCCTAGGGCGACATTTAGGTTAAAACTAAACTTTAACAAAATTGTCAAGTGTGCCACCCAAAGGGTCATTTTAACCTAAACCTTAAACAAGACCCTTTGGATTTAATCCAATAAGTTTAGGTCCACTAGGGATTTGGTTTGACTCACCCAAGACCCTTGGTAAACCTTTGTTGACCAAGTTTGACCATGTTTTCCCTAAAATACCATTTATGTCATAAAGCCTCTTTACATGAAACCCTTAGTTAACCTAGTCATCTGAGGCCTTGGAATTGAATCATATATATTAGAAACTAAACTTAAACCTTTCCTAAGCCTAACCCAAATCATGGTCAACCATTGGACCGTGGTCAAACCCTAACAATGATAAAATTACTTAAATACCCAAAACTCTCCTAAATTGACTTTAATAGGTTAATCCAAGTATATAGGCTACCATTCTAAAGCTTCAAAATAATTCCATAAACCTAATAAAACTTTTTCAAACCCATGGTGATTAAGGATTGACCATGGTTAACCAAGTCAACCATGGTTAACCCATATGACCCATATGGGTTCTCATAGTAAATTAACCTTAATACATTGAAACACTTGGACTTAAACCCTTCCAATAGAAGCCTAACACTCTAGAATACCACCCCAAGTGAGCTCATGCATTGGGTTGGCTTAGGTTACCCAATTAATATAACCCAGGTTAGCCCAAATCGATTAAATTCCCATTAAATTTATCCTTGTTGATTCTAGTCCAAGCTAGAAGGTTTAACCCTTCATTGATCACCTTGACCCAAGCTAAACTTAGATGAATATCAGGTGAGCCTGAGGTGATAAGAGTTTGGATAAACTTGAGCCACCAATAACTTAAAATGGCCAAATTGAATCACCCAACTCATCCCAGCTCCATCCATCCAGCCAGCCACTTGCTAACACCTTATTAGTTAGCTCCATATCTAAAAGTTTGTTCGGGTTGTTAAGCCCTTATGAACTAGTCCCAAAGCTAACCAAGAGGGGAGGTAAATTGGTTTGTTAAAATTCTTACCAAAAAAGAATTATATTTTTATCTTTTTAAATGTTTTACAACGTAAACAATGTAAGTGGAAGTAACTAACTAAAATTAGGTATTTTCAATCACAGATCATATCACAGAAATATATAGAAATTAAAGTGCAAAAAAATAAATGAAAAGAGCACACCAGATTTATAGTGGTTCGGTCAACTTGACCTACGTCCACTCCTTAGAGCCTCCCCTCCAGGTATTGCACTAAAACTATAGTGACTCTCCTTTTACTCTCACAGCAATGTGGAGAAGCCCTTACAAAATCTTTCACCGATACCGGTGAGGCAGAGAACTTTGACTCCTTCTGCTTTCTCTTGAAGCAGGAAGAGAACCCCAACTCTTTTTTACTTCCTTCTGAAGCAGGAAGAGAACCCCAACTCCTTTTGCTTCCTTCTAAAGCAGGCAGAGAACCCATAATCCTTTTGCTTCCTCCTGAAGTAGGCAAAGAACCCCAACTCCTTTTGCTTCCTCCTGAAGTGCATAGAGAACCCATATCTGATGCTGATAAAGGAAGACGACGATCGAATCCTTTCTTGGAGCAACCTTTATGAATCCCCTCACAAACTCCCCCTCATAAGATCCTCTCTCTCTCTACCAAACTCTCCTTCTCCTCTAAGCTCTCTTGGAGTGGAAAATAACAAAAGATTTATTTTAAAAGTAAAAATAATTTGCTTAAATAATAGGCTTCAAAAACCCTAGTTATCCAATTTTGCACAACTAATAGTCCAGGACGATCACCGAATCGTCTTATACGATTAATACAAAACTAACTAAATCATCTAGAACATAGTTCTGTTCATCTAGAAGATAAAGAGGGATGATACTAAATATAATGGATTGTCTAGGATGATGTTTCGATTGTCCTGTATGATTAGTTCAAAATAAGACATTATTGTCCAGCAGATAGTTCAGGATATTCAATAGTTGAATCAGGATTACTTGAAATATAACTAATCATCTAGGATGATATTGATATCATCTTATATGATTAGTACAAAAAAGAATATTTCATCCAGCAGATAGTTCGGGATGTCCAGCAAATTGAGGAGAAACTTATGGTTTTTCTTACTGATCATCATGGACGATCCTGCGATCGTCCCGGATGATATAATCGATCAATTAACCATAATTACTCTCCTTAATCACGTGACTAATTTAAGCATGATTGGTACGAATCATCCAGGATGATGTGGGATCTTTTTGTACGATTAAACACATAAATTTAATTTCAAAAACATGCCTAAATAAGTTTGGCGGCTGAGTATTTTTAATTTAAGAATATGGTCCAAGACGATGAGAGGATCGTTCAAGTCGATTTACTTAATCAGGTTAACTTATCCCAAATGCCCTAATTAGGGTTTCTATTTTTAACTGATTATTTAGAATGATATTCGAATCATCCTATACGATATGATTAAAAATAGAAAAAAAAACTCTAACTCACTAAATTTCTCCCCCTAAGTGTGTATGTGTGTAATGTTACTTAGCATCAGGATCCACTTTATTACATTTGACTAAAGAAAGATAAAAAATCATTGGAATTTAAAATTACAAATGGACTCAGTCTTAATCTACTCAATCTTGAGCTAGCTTGAATTGCACTTGATGTTATGGACCTGAAAAGTTAGTAGGTAGGGAAACTATAAATAGATGTGCAATAATAACATTAGTAGAGAAACAAAAATATTTGTTATTATCAAAATTATGATCCTTAAATTCAGATTTGCAACAATCTCCCCCTTTTTGATGATGGTAACCATTTGTTAGATAATTTTAAATCAAGCAGATAAAAATAAAATTTAAGTAAAGAAAAGCAAAGTAAAGCAAAGAAAAGCACTATAAGTAAAGCAAAGCACATTTTAATAAAATAAGTAAACGATACAACACTGACACTACAAGCAAACAATACACCACTAACACTAACACTACTCCCCCTTTTAACATCTCAAAAAAGGAGGAAAAGCATAAAGCAGAACACATACATGAAAGAACAACAATACAAACATCACACAAAAAAGTAAACTACAGGTACGATGGACCCTAATCAGGTGGAGGAGGTGGAGGTGGCTAAAAGAAATGGTTAAATGAAGCAAACTGCTCCCCAAACCAGGCTAGATCCTGGTCGTGCTACTGCTACTATTGGGCTATATAGGCATTGAAATGTTTGACATCTGCTACATGCTATTGCTTTTATGCAACAACATAAAAGTCAAACCTAGCCTCCCACTGGCTAAGCCTCTCCACTAGATAATGCAACTGTGAGTGCTGGCGAATAGGAATATGTTCAGGAGATGGTGCAGGAATAACTTCTTTCTCTTCTCCCACATCCTCCGCTAGCTTCTGATGGAGGTGAGTGTTGTGAAGGACATGGAAGGAGTTGTTTATGTAGAAGGAAGGGTGATAATTTGGTGGGGTAGGATACTAAAGATTATACTTGGTTTCATGGACATAAGCAATGAGGTGTCCTAGGGCCAAATTTGGTTTCCTCCTATATCCGAGATCCCTAATGCTAGTCAACTGGTCAATGTATCAAAAGAGAAGATCAGTATCGTTGAATTTCCTATGAGCCATGATATAATAGGTGGTGATGGAAAGTAAAGGAGTGATGTGAACACGGTTACCAGCTTTGGAAATTATAGAAGTTCTAAGGACATGTTGGATGGTCCTAGCATCTTTAACCAATGAACTAGAGGCACCATCATGGTATGTGACATTTATATTCTTTAAATATTAATTAACAGGACTCTAGTTAAAATTAGGATCTAAGGAAAAGATGTGAAGCTTATCCCTAGTGGTGGAAAGTTGAAGAAGTTCATGGTAGTACTGATAAGTGATTTCTACTAGTTGTTTGTTTACATAGGATTGAAGTGCAGTGTAGGTAGAGTTAATTCAAAGAATGGTGAAGAATTCATATAAAAGTTCAGAGTGAAAAGGAACTGCAAGGGTCAGAATAAAAGTAATAGTAGTAATGTCAAACAGATCTAACACTGGATACATCAGGGTATGGGGATTGACTATCTTGGAGAGTATAGTCCTTGCAGTTTTATAGCGAAGGTAAGCATCCTGATCTGCTACATCAGTGAAGCGATGGTCCATAATTCCCCTCAAGGAGCTTCCAGTAAGCATCCTGAAATATTTGCCACCAGCCATTTGTGAGCTTGTCTGAAGGAGAGAAAGATTTGAAGTGAAGAAGAAAGTTGGAGTGAAGAGTAGCCTTAAAATTAGCTTATTTATAAAGAGTTTCCCATATCACCCAAGACGATCATGATATCATCCAGCTTGATTTGAAACAATAATGTCGGTAAGGCAAATTGGTCAAAAAAGGTGGTTATATCGTCTAGGATGATTAGGTATCATCCATGATGATTAGACTTAGGCGATCATCCCGAGGAGTCCTTCTAAATGATCATTTATGAAAGTATCATCCAGGATGATCGATAATAATGGATCATCCAGGATGATTAGGTGTATCATCCAGGATGATGTCCAATAATTTGTTCAGATCAGTTGTTGGAGTGGAGATGTGATCATATTGTCCAGGACGATATGGATATCGGCCATAATGCTGTGAACAAAATTTGAAAAAGTTGGATGATGAAGAGGAATGATCAAGGGAGTCCAAAATACAAAAAAGATTAAAATTAAAATATAAAATAAAATAAATATCAAAAATGACAAATAAGAATAAAGTTTTTTTTGAATCGATCACTTTAATAAAGGAGAATTTTTCCTTCAATTTAAATTTAAAAGCCAATAAGAAAAAATTAACGATACTAAAATCCAGATAAAGTTAGAAAATCAATTTTTGTAAACCCTACCTTAGACACCTTACAGGTTCAAGTTCCTTGTAAACATAAATTTGATTTAGAAGAAATAAAATTAGATAAGAAAAAGTGATCCTTTCAAACTTTATTCTAAAAAAATATCTGATAAAATAGTATTGCAAAGTAAAGAATTAGAAATCATAATTTTCAATCTCAAGTGCTTGAAAATGTTAAGTGGCACAAGGATTCTTCTAATATTTCTTAAAGATTTGAAAGAGGAGAAAGCTTGTTTCTTTATGGGCTAATTTTGTGCCTCTTTTTTTAGTTATTTGGTGCACTTTGTGCATCTTTTAATTTTTGATACACTTTGTGCATCTTATAATTAATTGGCAAACATTGTGCATCTTTTCAGTATAGGGCTCATTTTATGCCTCTTTTTTATTTGATTGGCGGACTTTGTGTATCTTTTACGAGCTTCCTTTCTTTCAACACCTCTAAAAAAATTCTCAGTTGTGAGATTATCTTCCAGATGTAAGAGAAGAAAAACTCACTCTCTTAGATTAGGAAGAGTAAACCACAAAATAGAATCATTCTTATATGATAGCTACAATCCCCTGATGAAGAAAACATGATAGTGATTCAATTATTTAGAACACTACTCGTATGAGATAGATTACTATAGAAAGATAAAATAGATCCCTATTTCAAAGTCCACCTTTTTAATTTTGAAAAAGATTGTGATTTAAAATAAAGAATAAACCATTAAAGGAGTTAGAGGAAGAGATACAATCATCAATCTTTTTTTCTTTAACTATTTTAGAGGAGTCAATCACTACTTACAATCTTTTTTAAATAAAACAAGGCAAAAATTTTATTTAGAAATCAAGTTTATCAGCAGTAGTGAGCAGTGATCTAAACCTGAAGAAAATAAATAGAAAATCAAAAAACCAAAGGAAAACACATAAAAAGAAATAAACAAATCAAACAAACAACAACAAAAAAGAGAGGAAAATTAGTAGGAAATTTAAAAATTACTTAAAAAGAGACAGACAAACAAATCAAATAAACACTAAATGTTGAAACATAAATAGAGAGCATCAAGTTCAAGCATGAATATCTATCATACCTAATCTGGTTCTTAAGGTGCTAAAGGTTTCAAAGGCCAGTGGTTTTGTGAAGATATCTGCTAGTTAGTTTTTAGTCGCAACATGATGTAGCTATATGTGTCCTTTGATAACATGGTCCCTAATGAAGTGGTGCCTGATGTCGATGTGTTTGGTCCTGGAGTGTTGGATTGGTTATTTAAAATGCAGATGGTACTAGTGTTATCACATATGACAGAAATTGTGCCTACAGGAAGTCCTAAATCCAGAATTTATTATTTCAGCCAAAGGACCTGGGCCACACAACTTCTTAAGGCAAAGTATTCAGCTTCAGCAGTGGACAGTGCAAGTGAGTTCTATTTTTTACTGGTCTAAAGATTAAGGATTGTCCTATGAATTGACATGTTCAAGAGGTATTCTTTCTATCCACCCTACAGCCTACAATGTTTAAATCAGAATATCCTATAATCTCAAAGGCAGTGCTATGTCTAGGATACCAGATTCTTAAGTTTTAGGTTCCTAAGAGATATCTAAGGATTCTCTTAACTGCACTGAGGTGGGACTCCTTTGGACCGGCCTAAAATCTAGCATAGAGATAAATACTAAACATAATATTAGGTCTGCTAGCAGTTAGCTAAAGAGGTGATCCAATTATTCCTATGTACTTCTTCTGATCAATAGATTTTCCATTTGAATCCTTATTTAACTGGACACTGGAACTCATGGGAGTGTTGATTGGCTTGGCTTTATCCATTTCATATTTCTTCAGGATGTCCTTAATATATTTTGATTGATTCAAAAAAGTTTCATCATCCATTTACGTTATGCTAAATCCCAGAAAGTAGGACAATTCTCTCATCATCCTCATCTCAAATTTCTTACTCATTATTTTAGAAAAATCATCACATAATTTTTTATCAGAAGGTCTAAAAAGTTTATCATCAATATAGATTTGGACAATGAGTAATTCATCTCTTACTTTCTCAGAAAAAGGGTGGTGTCTATGCTCCCCTTAACAAACTCTCTTTCCATTAGGAATGTGCTAAGCCTCTCATACCAAGCTCTGGGTGCCTATTTTAATCCATATAAAGCCTTTTTTAATTTGAAAACATGATTTGGAAATTGGAAATTTTCAAAGCCAGGGAGTTGCTCTATAAACACATTTTCCTTTATTATCCCATTTAAAAAGGCACTCTTGACATCCATTTGGAAAAGCTTAAATTCTATATAACAGGCAAAGGCTAGTTGCACTCTAATAGCTTCCAAATGGACTACAAGGGCAAAGGTTTCCTCAAAATCAATCCCTTTTATTTGATTTTACCCCTTAGCCACTAATCTTGCCTTATTCCTAACCACCACACCAGAGTCATTCATTTTATTTTTAAAGACCCATTTGGTTCCCACTACACTCTAGTCCTTAGGTCTTTCTACCAGCTCCCAGATATCATTCCTAATAAATTGGCTAGGATTGAGAATTCATCAGAACGGTCTTGATTGATGTTGGTGGGTTCAGTCATTGAAATAAAGGCAGAGTGTTTCACTTCTTTTTTAAGTCTATGCCTAGTTTGAACTGAAAGTCCGAATAGGTTGTTAGACCTATTGCACACGTCCCTAGGCTAACCAAGAGGGGGGGGGGGTGAATTGGCCCCTTAATAAAAATACTCTGGATATTTCGGAGTTTTTAATGCTTATCGTACAATACGATATCAATTCGTACAGTACGAACAGAGATATATTTTTCTCTTTTGTTCAACACAGAAATTCAACCACTGAGAAAATATACTGCGGAAAAAATAAAAATGCAGAAAATAAACAGTGAACAGAAGACACCAGAATTTATAGTGGTTCGGTCAAACACGACCTACATCCACTCCCTAGAGACTCCTTCTCTAGGTATTGCACTAAACTCAAGTGTCTCTCCTTTTGCCCCTACAGCAAGGCGGAGAAGCCTTTACAAACTCTCTTCCACCAACCCCGGTGCGGCAGTGTACCGTCGTCCTTTTTACCCTCCAAGTGCGGCAAAGAACCGTCATCCTTTTCACCCTCCAAGTGCGACAGAGAACCATCATCCTTTTCACTCTCCAAGTGTGGCAGAGAACCGTCATCCTTTTCACTCTCCAAGTGCGGTAGAGAACCGGAATCCTCTCGAACAATCCTCTTGCAAAAGCCTCCAAGGAACTAGGAAGATGCTTGAAGAACAAGTAAAAGAAATCCTCTCAATTTGGATAACCTTGTGAATCTCCTCACAATTCTCTCTTGAAAGATCTCTCTAAACTCACTCCCAAACACTCTCCCAATCACTCTCCTTTCACTTCCCAAAAGAATTTTTGCCGAAGGATTTTTTCTTCAAACAGTTTTGAGTCATTTTTATACTTGGGACAGAAAAAGCGTCCAAAAATGGAAATTTCAAGTTAAGTCCATGTCGATCATCCCGGATGGTCTCAGATCGTACCGTACGAATAGTTCAAAATATCGTTCATTTCATCTCGTACACAAGCTTGGACGAATCGAACAATGAGCTTCGTACGAACAATCGTCCCGTATGAAAGCTTGGACGAACCGAACTGAGAGCTTCGTACGAACATTTTATCCCGTATGAATGCTTGGACGAATTGATCAGTAAGCTTCGTATGAACATTTCGTCCCGTACGAACGCTTGGACGAATCGATCAGTAGCTTCGTACGAACATTCGTCCCGTACGATATGCTTGGAAGAATCGAACATAGAGCTTCGTACGAACATTTCGTCCCATACGAAGGCTTGGACGAACCCAATTTTAAGTAGTTCATACAGTAAAACCCATGTACAAAATAGTATTCGTATTGTACGAACATGACTAAAAAACATTTTCTAGGCATGCGGGTTCTTTTTGGAGGAGACATTCTACAGATCGTCCAGTACGATATCAAATCGTACTGTACGATTAGTTTAAAAAATTAAACTTTTACTCCCCCATTGTGTGTGTGTGCATAGTTATCCAACTTACAATCACACTCTCTGAGACTCAAGAAAAAGAAAATTTACAGACTTCATTTACAGTGAACAAATGAACTTGAAGTCTTCTACAATCTAGAGTGTGAATTTCCTGAAAAATACTTTAGTACACACAACAAAAAACTCAAATATATGTTAGAAGATGAATTAGACAAACAATAAGCTTTTGTAATCATCAAAAATCTAAATAACATAAACTTGGATTAGAATTCACATGAACAAACCAATTCACCCAAATCACAACAATCTCCCCCTTTTTGATGATGGCAAAATAACTATTGTTTGAAATGAAATACATAAAACAATAAATCTCCTAACATCCACTAAATGTACTCCCTTAAATAAAAGATTAAATAAAAGATCTACACTCCCCCTAAATAAAAGATCCCTAAAGTTCCCCTAAAGCATTGACTTATCCTATCCCTAGGCTCCTCCTAAAGACTAATCAAGATATATGAGGATAGAGAATTTTACATAGAATACAGAAGGGAAGGGTAGGAAAGAGTGTCTTAATGATAACACAAGCACACATAAAAAAATAATAGCACATGAAACAAGAACAAACAAACAAATAGCACATAATATAAGTCAAAATAACATAAGTCAAACAAATAATCACATAACATACAAAAAATAGCACATAATATACATAAGTCAAACAATTATACATAAGTCAAACAAATAGCACAAAACATATATAAGTCAAACATTAAAAACTCTCCCCCTTTTGCCAATAGCAAAAAGGTCACTTAAAAGTAGTTGAGAAGAGGAATAATGTTAAATGAAGTTTAACTACAATATTCAATTGAGATGCAAAAACTAAATTCTCAAAAAATGTTAGATTGCATAGTATGTTAAGGAGAAGAAAAGTTGATCTAAAGTAGTAATGTATTAGACATATTAGCAGTCTCAATTTTGTAGAGAAGATGAGATAACATTACCAAAATTCTAAGTCTACAGTAACAATTATTGATTAGTGAAAATAGAGAAAAAAATGCTAAAGGAAAGAAAATTTGGCGACTTTGTGCATCTTTTCAAAATGTAGGCTAATTTTGTGCCTTATTAAAATTTGGCGACACTGCGCATCTTTTATTGTATGACACACTTTGTGTGTCTTTTCACATTTGGCGACATTGCGCATCTTTTCTTGTATGGCACATTTTGCGCATCTTTTCAAACTTTGCTTTGAATGTGAGATTCTTTCCAAAAACAATATCTCTTAGTCACACATACAATAATAAATACAAAGATTTAGATAGTGAGAATAATGTTAAAACATCAAAAATACACAAATTTAGACTAAATAATACATGTCTAAATAAGATTAAGTAAGATCTTCTAATTCACACCAAAACATAATGAAAACTAAAAAAAATTTGAAAATTTAAATTTATGCATAGTATTTTCTATTGTAATATGAACTCAATTAACATTCTAGATCATTAATCAACTATAGTCAAGTGATTTTTTTTTTTAAATTTCAACATATCCAGTCACTAACACAAAAAAAAAAGATAAGCACAGAAACACTAGAACATATCATTACTAATCATTTGAAAAACATACAATATAGCAAGTTTTACATTGAGGCACAATCTCATAAAAAAAAACTTGCTTTCATTCCCAAACATAAACTTGACAATACCTAAAAACATCATAAAGAGAACCACAAACACATTCAAACTGAACCATAACAAATCAAGCTAGAACTGAGAAGGGCCCTGATCTGGAGGAGGTGGTAGAGCACCAAACAATGCAAAGTAGCTGTTCATAGTAGAAATATTTGTGTTTACAGCATCAAACTGATCATCCTACCTCTTCAAATGAGCCTCCATGTCATCAAACCTTTGGTCCATTCTATCAAAATGTTGGACCATATTTTAATAGAAATCCTGTGAAGGTCCAGATGCAGTTGAGGGTGCACCTGAAGGAGCAGAAGCTAAAGGAGGCTCATCATCTGAGCTGTCTGCTGTACCCTCTTTCCCAAATAACGCTCTAAAGGAATCGTCCGTGAAGTACAGTGGGAGTTCAGAAGGACCGAAAGGATGAACTAGATTGTACTTCCTCTCTAGAATGTAACACACAACATATCCTAAAGCAATATTTTTCTTCCTCTTTACACTAGCCAAACCAATATCTGAAAGATAATAGATGTAGTCTAAGATCAATTATGCTTCATCAATGGGTTGACCAGTCATAATCAGAAAAGTGGTTGAGGAAAGAAGTGGAGTCATATTAACCCTATCTCCTGCTTTAGGAATAATTGATGTCCTAAGCACATGTTGTATTATCCTTGCATTTTGATTCAATGTATCTACCCAGGAGACATGTGTGGGTGTGCTTACACCTCTAAGAACTTGGTTAATTTTCGACCAACCAGTTTTAGGTCTAGTGGAGAAGGTATGAGCTCTAACTCCTTGAGTTCTAAGATGAACATATTCCCCTAGGTCCTCCTTGGTTATCACTACTTTTTGCTTGAGTAGAAAAGACGAAATGATTGAGTGATCCTGGTTAAAGGTCATGTTGGCCAGGAACACATGAAATAGATCCTTATTGAAGGCATAAATCAAGGTCAAGAGAAAAGAAAAGTGGGTCGAGTCAAAGAGGGGCATAACTGCAAAATGTATATTTTCCTGCAGTAGAATGCGGGAAGGAGTAACCTTAGATGCTGCATACCTAAGGTATGCTTCCTCATTCTCTTCACTAAGAAAGTTATCATCCCAGTTCCTTCTAGATGCTGGAGCCCTAGCAACCCGTGCCCTTTTTCCACTGCTAGACATTTTCTCTCAAGGCTCTAAAGGTTCTAGATAGAAAGTGAAATGAAATAAAATGATCCGCCTTTATATAGAAAAAATCTGCTATCGTACTGTACGAATCAAGTTCGTACAAGACGAACCTTGATTCATCCGGGATGAATGAAAGTTCATCCGAGACGAACGAAAGCAGTCAAAATGAAACGATTTTTCGTAAACTGCTCGTCCCGAGGCATCCTTTCGTACAGGTTTTTTGACTTCCTGATCGTACATACGATGACGTGTTTGTCTAGGATTATTAGAAAATTTAAGTTTGTTCAGGCGATGGTTAGGTTCATCCCTCACGTGAAATGACATGTGGATCGTACAGACGAATGACATATTCGTACATACGATCACCAATAATAACTGCTCCTAACCGTGTTTCCTCTCCGTTCGTACAGACGAAGCGTGGATACGATGATGTAATCGTACAATACGATTCAGTATCGTACAGTACGAATAGACACTATAAACACCCATCACTTCAAAACTTGCATGCCTTTCAATATTCAAACAAGGAACATAACACAACAGTAAAAAAAATTCAACGAACAAACTAACAAACACAAACAAATAAAAATACATTTGCAGAAATTTCAATCAAGCATTTAAATTTATCACACCTAGCCTTGTCCTCAACATGCTAAATGTGTCAAAGGCTAAGGGTTTTGTGAAAATATCTGCGAGCTGATCTTTAGTAGCCACATGATGTAGTTCAATTTCTCTTTTCGCTACATGATCTCTTATAAAATGATGCCTTATGTCAATATGCTTGGTTCTAGAATGTTGAATAGGATTCTTTGAAATACAAATGACACTAGTGTTGTCACAAAATATTGGAATGGTGCCAACTACAAATCCTAAGTCACTCAATTGTTGTTTCAACCAAAGCACATGTGCTACATAACTCCCTAAGGCAATGTACTCTGCTTCAGCTGTAGAAAGTGCTACTGAATTTTATTTTCTACTGGACCAAGATACTAATGAATTTCCAATAAATTGACATGTTCCAGAAGTACTTTTCCTATCCACCATACAGCCTGCAAAATCTGAATCTGAGTATCCAATTATATCAAAAGAAGAACTATTCTTAGGATACCAAATTCCTAAATTTTGAGTTCCCAAAAGATATCTTAAGATCCTTTTAACTGCTGTCAAATGTGATTCTTTTGGATAAGCTTGAAATCTAGCATATAAGCATACACTAAATATAATGTCAGGTCTGCTAGCAGTCAAATAAAGCAAAGATTCAATTATTTCTCTAAACTTCTTTTGATCAACAGATTTTCCCTTTGGATCCTTATCTAATAGGACTGAGGAACTCATGGGTGTAGTGACTGGTTTAGCATTATCCATTTCATACTTTTTGAGGATTTCTTTAACATATTTAGATTGACAAAGAAAAGTCCCTTCCTCATTTTGCTTTATGCTAAAGCCAAGAAAATAAGTCAAATCACCCATCAAACTCATCTCAAATTCACTACTCATTATTTTTAAAAATTCATCACATAGAGCTTTATCAGTTGATCCAAAGATGATATCATCCACATATATTTGTACAATGAGTATTTCATTTTCAAGTCTTTTCATAAACAGAGTGGTATCCACACTTCCTTTAACAAATGATCGGTTTAATAAGAAAGTGCTTAACTTCTCATACCATGCTCTATGTGCCTGTTTTAGTCCGTATAATGCCTTTTTTAATTTGAAAATATGATTAGGGTATTTAGAATTTTCAAAGCCTGGAGGTTGCTCAACATACACATCTTCTTCTATCACCCCATTTAGAAAGGTACTCTTAACATCCATTTGGTACAATTTAAAATCTTTAAAACAAGCAAAGGCTAACAAAACTCTTATTGTTTCAAGTCTTGCTATAGGGGCAAATGTTTCCTCAAAATCAATTCCTTCAATTTGATTATACCCCTTAGCTAGTAATCTAGCCTTATTTCTCACAATTACTCCTGAATCATTCATCCTGTTTTTGAACACCCACTTAGTCCCAACTACACTTTGATCTTTTGGCCTTTCTATTAATTTCCAAACATCATTTCTCTTGAATTGATTCAACTCCTCTTGCATGGCCAAAATCCAAAATTCATCCAGAAGTGCTTGTTCTATATTCGTGGGTTCTATCATTGAAATAAATGCTGAATGATTCACTTCTTTTCTCAAACCATGCCTAGTCCTAACTCCTTCACTTGGTTCACCTAAAATCAATTCTTTTGGATGACTCCTTACAAATTTCCATTCTCTAGGCAATTGGTTTTCCTCTTCTTTTTCAACCCTTTCTTCAACTTTTTGATTTTCAAGTTTTTGGGTTATCACCTCAACCTCATCTTCATCCATCTTAGACCCTTTACTATCATAGGATTCATCAAAAACAACATGTGTGGTCTCTTTAACTACCAATGTTCTCTTATTAAAAACTCTATAGGATTTTCCAACACTTGAATATCCTAGAAAGATTCCTTCATCTGATTTCGGATCAAATTTTCCTAGAAGAGTTTTATCATTATTATGAATGAACACTTTACATCCAAAAATGTAGATGCGAGAGGTTGGGACTTCTACCTTTAAGAAGTTCATAGGGTGTCTTATTTAATTTAGACCGTATGTACACCCTATTCAATACATAACATGAAATTTTTAAATAACCAATTCACCCCCCCTCTTGGTTAGCCTCGGGACTAGTTCAGTAGGGCTTAACATCCCTTTCGAACTTTCAAGTGGTATCAGAGCGGGATTCAAAATTTCTGTTTAAAAACTTTTGAATTTGATCCAATGGCTAACTGTAACAATCGTAATACTGCTGAAGGTTATTCTATAACTAGACCACCGTTGTTTGATAACATTCCATTTGATTTTTGGAAAACACGCATGTCTACTTTTCTTCAGTCTATTGATTATCGCATGTGGATGTTAGTTAAGGACGGATACGAACCACCTTTTCGAATGGTTAACAATGTGAAAACTGAATTGCCGTTTGCTGATTGGACGTTTGATGTTCGTGATTTAGCACAGTTAAATGCCAAATGTTTGAACTGTTTCTTTTGTGCTTTAAAATCTGAGGACTATATGCGTGTTTCTACTTGTACAACGGGAAAAGAGATTTGGGATAGATTATGTATAACATATGAAGGTACAACTGAAGTCAAACAGTCTAGGTTAAACATCTTGTTACATGATTACGAACTTTTTCGCATGAAACCTAGTGAGACTATTTCAGAAATGTACACAAGGTTCACTCAGATTGTTACCTCTTTGCATGCTTTAGGTAGAGAACTTACCAACTACGAAAGAGTGAACAAGATTCTTAGATGTTTGCCTGCTTCTTATGATGCTAAGATTACTGCTATTACTGAATCCAAAGATTTAAATACTTACTCTATTGACAGCTTACTTGGATCACTCATTGCTTACGAGCAAGGGGTGAACCAAAGGCAACTTGATGCAGGTGAACGCAAGAAAGATGCGCAAAGCGCCAACCAAGTTGCAAAAGAGGCACAAAATGAGCCCAACACAAGCTTTCTTTCCTTTCAGATTATTAAATGTCTTAGAAAAATCTGTGCGCCACTTAATATTTTCAAAAGCTTGAGTCTTGAAAATCCTGATTTCTGATTTTTTACTTTGTAACACTATTATATCAGATATTTTTCTGGAACGAGGTTTGAAAGGATTTCTTTTCAAATCTAATGTCTTTTATTCTGAATCGGATTTTTGTTTTGAAAGAGGTTTGCATCGATAAGGTGCCCGGGGTCAGAGTTACGAAAGTTGATTGTTTCCAACCTTTTTGGATTTCAGCGCTGTCAATCGTCCTCTCATTGGTTTTTGAATCTAAAATCAAGGAAAAATTCTGATTTTCCTGTTTTGTTGTTGTTCTGTGTATGTTTTATTTTATATTTTATTTCCGTGTTATGTTTTTCCCTCCTCCTTTTTGTGATGTCAAAAGGGGGAGTCAGTTGTAGTCGTGTCTGTTTCTATTTTCTGAGTCATGTTTTCTGTATTGTTGAAAATTTAAAAAATGTGTGTTTTGTTTGATTTCTTAGTTTCATTTTATTTTCATCTTAGTTTCATTTTATTTTCAGACTACTTTACAAATGTTTGCCATCATCAAAAAGGGGGAGATTGTTGCAAATCTGGTTTTGATGATGACAAACATGTTTCCAGTGTGTTTTTCTTGGCTAATCAGTTTCAGGCACAAAAGACCGCAAGCTACTCAAGCCAACTCAAGATCGGGTCCAAGTGTGTCAAATGTATGATTTTTTCTTTTATTGAGTCAATTGTAATGTAACTGATTCCCTAGCTAAGTAACCTTGCACACACACACTCAGGGAGAGAGATTGAGTGAATTAGAGTTTCTGTTAAATTTTTGTTCAGATCGTCCTGGACGATAGTATCATCGTCCTGGACGATCCAGTTAAAACAGAAACCCTAATTAGGGCGACTAAGTTAAGAAGGACTGATTGAGCCGATCGTCCTGGACGATCTATGGATCGTACGGGACGATATGCCCAAATCAGAAATTCTCAGCCGCCAGATTAAGTTAGGCAAGTTTTATTTTAAGTATTTTGGTCTGATCGTCCCGGACGATACGTGTATCGTCCTGGACGATTTACTACAATCATGCCTAAATTAGTCTGGTAATTAAGGAAAGCAATTAATGTTTAATTGATACGATCACATCGTCCTGGACGATCGCAGGATCGTCCCGGACGATCGTGATCGTCTTGTGCATTTCAGCTGTACGTCCAGAACTATGTACAGGACGATTTGGGGCCTTTTTGAACTAATCGTACCGGACGATTACCCTATCGTACGGGACGATCAAGTCATTTTTTGGTCGTCCAGCACAGATTTCTCTGGACGACCCGAACTGTCTTCTGGACGATTTCCTTCAATTTGAACTAATCGTCCCGGACGATCGCAGGATCGTACGGGACGATATGAACAACTTTTTCTACTGATCGTCCAGAAGAGCCAGATCGTCCAGGCTGAAACAGCTGAATTTGAACTGATCGTACAGGACGATCGATAGATCGTCCTGGACGATCTTGGCCGACAAGTTGAGATTTAGGGCAAATTTTAAGCCCTCCTTTAAAAGAACTTTTTCCTAGATTTGGAAAAATCTTTTGCTGCCTTCCTTCCCTGAGAAATCCTAGAGAGAGAGAGAGTTGGGAGAGAGAGAAGAGATCTTGTGAGGGGGAGTTAGTGAGGGATTCACTAAGGTTGCTCCAAGCACGGATCAGAGTCGTCTTCTCCGCTCGTCGTCTGTCGTCTAGTCGGTGTTCTTCGTGGGAGGATCGTTCGCAAGAAGATCCGGGTTCTCTGCCCGCTTCAGGAGGAAGCGAAAGGAGTTCGTGGGTTCTCTGCCCGCTTCAGGTGGAAGCAAAAGGAGTTCGAAGGTTCTCTGCCTGCTTCAGGAGGAAGCGAAAGGAGGTCGGGTTCTCTGCCTCACCGTGTGTTTTCAATTTGTGTATCCAATTTGGCAATTTCGCATCTTTTCAGTGTTGGGCTCATTTTATGCCTCTTTTTCAAATTAACTGGCGCACTGCGCATCTTTTATAAGCTTTCTCCTTTTCATAATCATTAAAGAGTCTCAGCTGTGAGATTATCTTCCAGACATAGGAGATGACTCTCCGCAGTAAGGAAGAACGATTCACAAAACAAAACCCATACAACATATGATAAATGCAATCACTTGGTTTAGAAAATCAAACTAATGACTCAAGACTTTGAAAAACACTATTGATATGAGGCAGATTACTGTAGGAAGATAAAATAATCTCTATTTCAAAAACTAACATTTTAATTTTGAAAAGGATTTTTATTCAAAAGAAACTATACACCAGTAAAGGAGTTAGAGGAAGAGAAACAATTATCAATGTTTCTTCCCTTTGACAGATTCAGCGAAGTCAATCACTGCTTATCAGCTTCCAAACCAAAACAAGGTAAAAACTCTCAATCAAAATTCAGATCACCAGAAGTAGTGAGCGGTGATCAGATCTTGAAAAGCATAAAAAAATAGGTAGAAAATCATAGTAAAGTAAATACTCAAATCAAACTAACAAAAAAAGGTAACACAGAAATCAGCAAAAGACATAAAATCAACTGAAAGTAAATAATCAAAGCCAAAAACTAACTAACAGAAATCAGAAATCAAAAGAAAAACTAAACTTAACTAACAGAAATCAGAATACCAATCAGAAAGATCATAAATCAGCAGTCATCAGAATCAAGCATTTATATCAATCACTCCTAATCTGGTTCTCAAAATGCTGAATGAGTCAAAGGCCAGTGGTTTAGTGAATATGTCAGCCAGCTGATTTTCAGTTGCTACATGATGTAGCTCAATGTCCCCTTTTGTAACATGGTCCCTAATGAAGTGATGCCTAATGTCAATGTGTTTGGTCCTAGAATGTTGGATTGGATTCTTAGAGATACAGATGGCACTGGTATTATCACACAGAACAGAAATTGTGCCAATAGGTACTCCTAAATCCAAGACTTGCTGCTTCAACCAAAGAACTTGGGCCACACAACTTCCTAAGGCAATGTACTCAGCTTCAGCAGTGGAAAGTGCAACTGAGTTCTGTTTTCTACTGGACCAGGAGACTAACGACTGTCCTATGAATTGACAAGTCCCAGAGGTACTCTTCCTATCCACCCTACACCCCGCAAAGTCAGAGTCAGAATATCCAATGATCTCAAAAGAGGTGCTGTGCCTAGGGTACCAAATTCCTAGGTTTGGGGTCCCTAAAAGATATCTAAGAATTCTCTTAACAGCAGTCAGGTGGGACTCTTTAGGATCAGCCTGAAACCTAGCACAAAGACAGACACTAAACATGATATCGGGTCGGCTAGCAGTCAGGTAAAGCAGTGAACCTATTATCCCTCTATACTTCTTCTGATCAACAGATTTTCCATTTGAATCCTTATCTAACTGAACTGAGGAGGGCATGGGAGTATTGATTGGCTTGGCTTTGTCCATTTCATATTTCTTCAAAATGTCCTTAGTGTATTTTGATTGATTGAGAAAGGTTCCATTATCCGTTTGCCTTATGCTAAACCCCAAAAAGTAGGACAATTCTCCCATCATACTCATCTCAAACTCTTTACTCATTGTTTTAGAAAACTCTTCACATAAGTATTTATCAGAAGATCCAAAAATTATATCATCAACATAGATCTGGACAATGAGTAAGTCATCTCCTAATCTCCTCAGAAAAAGGGTGGTGTCTACGCTCCCCTTAACAAACTCTCTTTCTAACAGGAATGTGCTAAGCCTCTCATACCAAGCTCTGGGTGCCTGTTTCAATCCATATAAGGCCTTTTTTAATTTATAGACATGACTTGGATATTGGGAACTCTCAAAACCTGGGGGTTGTTCTACAAAAACATCTTCTTTAATTACCCCATTTAAAAAGGCACTCTTGACATCCATTTGAAACAGCTTAAATCCCTTATAACAGGCAAAGGCTAGTAGCACTCTAATGGCTTCCAATCTAGCTACAGGGGCAAAAGTTTCCTCAAAATCTATCCCTTCTATCTGATTATACCCCTTAGCCACCAATCTTGCCTTATTTCTCACCACCACACCAGAATCATTCATCTTATTCTTAAAGACCCACTTGGTTCCCACAATACTTTGATTTTTAGGTCTTTCTACTAACTCCCAAACATCATTCCTTACAAATTGATTCAATTCTTCCTGCATAGCTAAAATCCAAAATTCATCCGACAGGGCTTGATTGATGTTGGTGGGTTCAGTCATTGAGATAAAGGCAGAATGGTTTACTTCCTTCCTAAGTCCATGCCTAGTCCTAACACCTTCAGAAGGGTCTCCTAAGATCAGTTCTTTAGGATGACTCGAAGAATATCTCCAATCTCTAGGCAATGGGGTTTGAGGTTCTACCCTTTCCTCCAAATTTGTATTTCCAACTCCTTGGGTAACCTCAACAATCTCTTCATCTTCTACTTCAGATCTAGACTCCTTAGGATCAGATTCATCAAACACTACATGGGTTGTTTCTTCCACCACCAAAGTCCTCCTATTGAACACCCTAAAGGATTTCCCCACACTTGAATATCCTAAGAACACTCCTTCATCAGATTTGGGGTCAAATTTTCCTAAGGGTGACTTCCCGTTGTTTAGAATGAAAACCTTACAGCCAAAGACATGGAGGTGGGACAGATTTGGAGTTCTACCCTTAATGATCTCATAAGGTGTCTTGTTCAGTTTGACTCTCACATTCACCCTATTCAGCACATAACAGGCAGTGTTCACCGCTTCAGCCCAAAAGTATTTTGGAAGTGAATACTCGGCAAGCATGGCTCTAGCGGCTTCCACTAAGGTCCTGTTCTTCCTTTCAGCTACCCCGTTCTGCTGAGGGGTCCTAGGAGCTGAAAAATTGTGACTAATCCCATGATTCTCACAAAAACTTCCAAATCTTTCATTTTCAAACTCCCCTCCGTGATCACTATGGATGGTAATAATCTCACATCCTAACTTCTTCTGAATCCAAGTAGAGAAAGATCTAAACTCATCAAATGACTCAGATTTGTGTGACAAAAACTTAACCCAAGTGAACCTTGAATAATCATCAACAATCACAAAACCATAGACTCTCCCCCCTAAGCTGGCAGTGCTAATGGGTCCAAAGAGGTCCATGTGAAGAACTTCTAAAGGTCTAGAGGTGCTAATGTCCTTAACAGAGTGAAAAGAGGACTGGACTTGCTTCCCCAACTGACAGGCATCACACAGGTGATCCTTAGTGAACTTAAGCTTGGGCACACCTCTAACTAAGTCCTTTTGGGTGACTCTCCTAAGGGTTTTCATACTGGCATGACACAATCTCCTATGCCATAACCAAGACTCATCAGCAGCAGTTTTTAAGCAAATTGAATTATCAGATTTAATGCTACTTACATCCAGCTTGTAGACGTTGTTGATCCTTTGCCCCTGCAAAACAACTTCATCATTTAAGCTTAAAATGCAGCCAGTGGGCAGGAATTTGACGCTGTATCCCTTGTCGCAGAGTTGACTGATGCTCAGCAGGTTGTGTTTCAGTCCATCTACAAGCAAAACATTATCAATCATAAAGTTCTTTGAATCACCAATTATACCTGTGCCTACCACCTTCCTGGTGGTGTTATCTCCAAGTGTAACCTTGCCTCCAGCTCTGGCCTCCAGCGAAATGAACTGATTTGCATCTCCAGTCATATGTCTAGAACATCCGCTGTCCAGGTACCACATGCTCTCACGAGGTCTTGTGTGAGAGCACACCTACAAAATCATCAAATGTTAGTCTTAGGAACCCAAACAGGTTTGGGTTCCT
Source organism: Dendrobium chrysotoxum (assembly GCA_019925795.1). Taxonomy (NCBI): domain Eukaryota; kingdom Viridiplantae; phylum Streptophyta; class Magnoliopsida; order Asparagales; family Orchidaceae; genus Dendrobium; species Dendrobium chrysotoxum. Next base: position 38,519,632 of record CM034312.1, read on the forward strand.
TCTTATGAAAAGAAGAATGCGATGCATGTGTGCTGTGCTGTGCAACAGGCAGTTTGGGTCTCCACACCCAATGTGTACTACGGTGAACAGTACAAGTGTGTGATATGTGTCCTAACATGCCACATGAAAAACATCTAACACCAGGAAAAGGATTAACTAAACGTCGTGAGTGATAGTGCCTCTTCCTAGTAGTGTATGAAACATGCTTTGAAGAACTTGCAACAGAATTTTTAAAAGGTGGCGGTGCATAAAATTGTTCAAAAGTAGGCGGTGTTTTGTTATTTTCAAAAGAACTGATTTTCACTTTCAAAAACTCAATGTGTTTGTTTAAACTTCCAATTTCAAACGTTTTTGCACTATCAGTACTTTCTAACTCAGATGCCAAATCATTCACTTTCTTAAAAGCAAGTTCTAATTCAACATGCGCTGTTTTTAACAAGTTATGCTCAACAATTAAATCAGAATATTTTTTATTCAGTTCATCAAACTCATCTAGTAAAGACATGTGATTGCTATCAATGGTGGAATGATCCTTAATCAACACTTCATGCTCTTTTTGCAAAGTCAGATAATCTAGTTTCAAACTAGCATGGGTTTTCTTAAGCTTCCTATACGATGTATGAATCTTTTCAGAAACTTCAAATAACTGATCGTAAGTAAGCTCACATACCTCTTCCTGGTCGGACTGACCAGGGTGATCATCAGCCATCAGACACAAGTTTGTTTCCTCCTCTTCAGCTTCAGTCTCAGAAGAGTCGGATGCAGAGTCTGCCCAGAACGCCTTCTGAATCCGCTTCTTGTCCTTTCTGTACTTTGGTTTCTCCTCACCCTTCTCCTTGCTTGAGTGGGCTTTAAGTGTTGGGCAATCAGCCTTAATGTGTCCGGGCTTCCTGCATTCAAAACAAACCGATTCAGATGAACCCTTAAAGTTTTTATTGAACTTACCCTTGTTCCACTTCTGATGGTTCTTCTGTTTCTTCCTTAAAAAGCTTTTGAATTGCCTTGTGATTAAGGCAACATCATCGCTATCAGACCCGGAAGTGCTAGCATCTGAATCTTTGGCCTTTAGTGCCACTGTCTTCTCTTTCTTGCGTTCACCTGCATCAAGTTGCCTTTGGTTCACCCCTTGCTCGTAAGCAATGAGTGATCCAAGTAAGCTGTCAATAGAGTAAGTATTTAAATCTTTGGATTCAGTAATAGCAGTAATCTTAGCATCATAAGAAGCAGGCAAACATCTAAGAATCTTGTTCACTCTTTCGTAGTTGGTAAGTTCTCTACCTAAAGCATGCAAAGAGGTAACAATCTGAGTGAACCTTGTGTACATTTCTGAAATAGTCTCACTAGGTTTCATGCGAAAAAGTTCGTAATCATGTAACAAGATGTTTAACCTAGACTGTTTGACTTCAGTTGTACCTTCATATGTTATACATAATCTATCCCAAATCTCTTTTCCCGTTGTACAAGTAGAAACACGCATATAGTCCTCAGATTTTAAAGCACAAAAGAAACAGTTCAAACATTTGGCATTTAACTGTGCTAAATCACGATCATCAAACGTCCAATCAGTAAACGGCAATTCAGTTTTCACATTGTTAACCATTCGAAAAGGTGGTTCGTATCCGTCCTTAACTAACATCCACATGCGATAATCAATAGACTGAAGAAAAGTAGACATGCGTGTTTTCCAAAAATCAAATGGAATGTTATCAAACAACGGTGGTCTAGTTATAGAATAACCTTCAGCAGTATTACGATTGTTACAGTTAGCCATTGGATCAAATTCAAAAGTTTTTAAACAGAAATTTTGAATCCCGCTCTGATACCACTTGAAAGTTCGAAAGGGATGTTAAGCCCTACTGAACTAGTCCCGAGGCTAACCAAGAGGGGGGGTGAATTGGTTATTTAAAAATTTCACGATAACAACAAAAATCTTTTCGATACTTAGCAGCGGAAACAAGTAAACAATAACGAAAAGATCAACCAACGATAATCACCCAAGCAGTTTATATTGAAAAGTAAAATGCAAAACTGAATCAGAAAAGCAAACCAGATTTTATAGTGGTTCGGTCAACTTGACCTACGTCCACTCCCCGGAGCCTCCCCTCCGGGTATTGCACTAAACGAAAGTGACTCTCCTTTTGCTCCCACAGCAAGGCGGAGAAGCCTGTACAAAACACCTCCTTTTCACCACACGGTGAGGCAGAGAACCCGACCTCCTTTCGCTTCCTCCTGAAGCAGGCAGAGAACCTTCGAACTCCTTTTGCTTCCACCTGAAGCGGGCAGAGAACCCACGAACTCCTTTCGCTTCCTCCTGAAGCGGGCAGAGAACCCGGATCTTCTTGCGAACGATCCTCCCACGAAGAACACCGACTAGACGACAGACGACGAGCGGAGAAGACGACTCTGATCCGTGCTTGGAGCAACCTTAGTGAATCCCTCACTAACTCCCCCTCACAAGATCTCTTCTCTCTCTCCCAACTCTCTCTCTCTCTAGGATTTCTCAGGGAAGGAAGGCAGCAAAAGATTTTTCCAAATCTAGGAAAAAGTTCTTTTAAAGGAGGGCTTAAAATTTGCCCTAAATCTCAACTTGTCGGCCAAGATCGTCCAGGACGATCTATCGATCGTCCTGTACGATCAGTTCAAATTCAGCTGTTTCAGCCTGGACGATCTGGCTCTTCTGGACGATCAGTAGAAAAAGTTGTTCATATCGTCCCGTACGATCCTGCGATCGTCCGGGACGATTAGTTCAAATTGAAGGAAATCGTCCAGAAGACAGTTCGGGTCGTCTAGAGAAATCTGTGCTGGACGACCAAAAAATGACTTGATCGTCCCGTACGATAGGGTAATCGTCCGGTACGATTAGTTCAAAAAGGCCCCAAATCATCCTGTACATAGTTCTGGACGTACAGCTGAAATGCACAAGACGATCACGATCGTCCGGGACGATCCTGCGATCGTCCAGGACGATGTGATCGTATCAATTAAACATTAATTGCTTTCCTTAATTACCAGACTAATTTAGGCATGATTGTAGTAAATCGTCCAGGACGATACACGTATCGTCCGGGACGATCAGACCAAAATACTTAAAATAAAACTTGCCTAACTTAATCTGGCGGCTGAGAATTTCTGATTTGGGCATATCGTCCCGTACGATCCATAGATCGTCCAGGACGATCGGCTCAATCAGTCCTTCTTAACTTAGTCGCCCTAATTAGGGTTTCTATTTTAACTGGATCGTCCAGGACGATGATACTATCGTCCAGGACGATCTGAACAAAAATTTAACAGAAACTCTAATTCACTCAATCTCTCTCCCTGAGTGTGTGTGTGCAAGGTTACTTAGCTAGGGAATCAGTTACATTACAATTGACTCAATAAAAGAAAAAATCATACATTTGACACACTTGGACCCGATCTTGAGTTGGCTTGAGTAGCTTGCGGTCTTTTGTGCCTGAAACTGATTAGCCAAGAAAAACACACTGGAAACATGTTTGTCATCATCAAAACCAGATTTGCAACATAACATGCTGTACTAACTACTTCAGCCTAAAAGTATTTAGGAAGAGAATATTCTGCCAACATGGCCCTAGCAGTTTCAACTAATGTCCTGTTCTTTCTTTCTACAACTCCATTCTGTTGAGGTGTCCTCAGTGCTGAGAAGTTGTGTTCAATTCCAAGAGATTTGCAGAAATCATTAAACATTTCATTTTCAAATTCTCCCCCATGATCACTTTGGATACTAACTATTTCAAAACCAAGTTTTCTCTGAATCCAAGTGGCAAAATCTCTGAACTCATCAAATGATTCACTCTTATGATTCAAAAATCTAATCCAGGTGAATCTAGTATAGTCATCCACAATAACATACCCAAATCTTTTTCCTCCTAAACTTAAGGTACTAACAGGTCCAAATAAATCCATGTGAAGAATTTCTAAGGGCTTGCTAGTCCTAATTTCCTTGATAGAATTGAATGAGGATCTCACTTGTTTTCCTAGTTGACATGCATCACACAAGTGATCTTTAGTAAAATCCAATTTGGGTACACCTCTAACTAATTGCTTTTGAGTGATTTTCCTAAGATTCTTCATGCTAGCATGACAAAGCCTTCTATGCCACAACCATGATTCATCAGATACAATTTTCAAACACAAAGCAGTAGATGGTTCAACAGAATTAAAATCTAACATGTAGACATTATTCACCCTATCACCATTCAAAACAACAGTTCCATTTAGACTAATAACACAACTTGTAGGTAAAAACTTTATATGATAGCCCTTGTCACATAATTGATTAATACTCAAAAGATTGTGTTTCAAGCCTTCAACCAACAGTACATTCTCAATAATAAAATTTTCTGAATTTCTAATTATACCTGTACCTACCACTCTCTTGGTGGTATTATCTCCAAGCGTTACCTTGCCTCCATTCCTGACTTCCAGCGATATAAATTGATTTGTATCTCCGATCATATGCTTTAAGCATCCGCTGTCCAGGTACCAAATACTCTCATGAGGTCTTCTGTGAGAGCGTTCCTCATCCTCATCTGAATGATCGAGATTATCAGCCATTAAGCACAAATTGGTAACTTCCTCTTCTGGTGCTGTTTCTGACGAATCAGAAGCTGAGTCCGCCCAGAAGGCTCGTTGTACTCTCTTTTTACCCCTTTTATCCTTTGGTTTCTCCTCGGTCTTCTCCTTGCTAGTATTTCCTTTGAGATTGGGGCATTCTGTCTTGATGTGTCCTGGCTTCCTGCACTCATAACAAATGACTTCATTTGAAGCCTTAACATTCTTCTGGAACTTACCTTTGTTCCAAAACTGGCATCTTCTCTGCTTTCTTTTTAGGAAACTTCTAAATTGCCTCATCATCAAGGCAATATCCTCTTCATCCTCAGGTAGTGATTGATCACTTTCAGAGTCATCCACCTTTAAAGCAATATTCTTCTCCTTTTGCTTCTCACCTGCATCAATCTGTCTTTGAGTCACCGATTGCTCGTAAGCAATTAGTGATCCAAGAAGATTGTCAACGGAATAAACATTCAAATCTTTAGATTCAGTTATTGCAGGTATCTTTGCATCATATGCAGGAGGTAAACAACGTAATATCTTGTTAACTTTTTATGTATTTGTCAACTCCCTACCTAAAGCATGCAATGAAGTGGCTATGTGAGTAAAACGAGTGTACATGTCAGAAATTGATTCATTCTGTTTCATGCGAAATAGATCATAGTCGTGCAAGAGAATGTTCAATCTAGTTTGTTTCACTTCATTAGTACCTTCATATGTGATGCAAAGTCTATCCCAGATTTCTTTTCCTGATTTACAGGTAGACACACGCATGTAATCTTTTGACTTTAAAGCACAAAAGAAACTATTCAAACACTTAGCATTCAGTTGACCTAATTCACGTTCTTCTACAGTCCAGTTTGTAAAAGGTGTTTGAACTCTTATTCCATCTACAATCCTAGTAGGTTCAGTATAACCATCCTGAACTAACATCCACATGCGATAGTCAAAAGATTGTAGAAAAGTAGACATGCGAGTTTTCCAAAAATCAAAAGGGATATTATCAAACAACGGTGGTCTAGTGATCGAGTGTCCTTCCATAGTATTTCTATTTCCAAAATTAGCCATGATCAAAATTTCAAACAGTATTTAAAATAGATATTTTGAAATTGGCTCTGATACCACTTGAAAGTCTGAATAGGTTGCTAGACCTATTGCACACGTCCCTAGGCTAACCAAGAGGGGGGGTGAATTGGCCCCTTAAAAAAAATACTCTGGATATTTTGGAATTTTTAATGCTTATCGTATAGTATGATATCAATTCGTACAGTACGAACATAGATAATTTTTGCTCTTTTGTTCAACACAGAAATTCAACCACTGAGAAAATATACTGCGGAAAAAATAAAAATGTAGAAAATAAACAGTGAACAGAAGACACCAGAATTTATAGTGGTTCGGTCAAACACGACCTACATCCACTCCCTAGAGACTCCTTCTCTAGGTATTGCACTAAACTCAAGTGTCTCTCCTTTTGCCCCCACAGCAAGGCGGAGAAGCCTTTACAAACTCTCTTCCACCAACCCCGGTGCGGCAGAGTACCGTCGTCCTTTTTCACCCTCCAAGTGCGGCAGAGAACTGTCATCCTTTTCACCCTCCAAGTGCGACAGAGAACCGTCATCCTTTTCACTCTCCAAGTGCGGCAGAGAATCGTCGTCCTTTTCACTCTCTAAGTGCGGCAGAGAACTGGAATCCTCTCGAACAATCCTCTTGCAAAAGCCTCTAAGGAACTAGGAAGATGCTTGAAGAACAAGTAAAAGAAATCCTCTCAATTTGGATAACCTTGTGAATCTCCTCACAATTCTCTCTTGAAAGATCTCTCTAAACTCACTCCCAAACACTCTCCCAATCACTCTCCTTTCACTTCCCAAAAGAATTTTCGCAGAAGGATTTTTTCTTCAAATAGTTTTGAGTCATTTTTATACTTGGGACAGAAAAAACTGTCCAAAAACTGAAATTTCAAGTTAAGTCCGTGTCGATCATCCCGGATGATTTCAGATCGTACCATATGAATAGTTCAAAATATCGTTCATTTCGTCTCGTACGCAAGCTTGGACGAATCGAACAGTGAGCTTCGTACGAATAGTCATTCCGTACGAAAGCTTGGACGAACCAAACAGAGAGCTTCATACGAACATTTTGTCCCGTACGAATGCTTGGATGAATCGATCAGTAAGCTTCGTATGAACATTTCATCCCATACGAACGCTTGGACGAATCGATCAGTAGCTTCGTATGAACATTCATCCCGTACGATATGCTTGGACGAATCGAACATAGAGCTTCATACGAACATTTCGTCCCGTACGAAGGCTTGGACGAACCCAATTTTAAGTAGTTCATACAGTAAAACCCATGTACGAAATAGTATTCATATTGTACGAAGATGACTCAGAAAAATTTTTTAGGCATGCGGGTTCTTTTTGGAGGACACATTCTACAGATCGTCCAGTATGATATCAAATCGTACTATATGATCAGTTTAAAAAATTAAACTTTTACTCCCCCATTGTGTGTGTGTGCACCGTTATCCAACTTACAATCACACTCTCTCAGACGCAAGAAAAATAAAATTTACAGACTTCATTTATAGTGAACAAATGAACTTGAAGTCTTCAACAATCTAGAGTGTGAATTTCCTGAAAAATACTTTAGTACACACAACAAAAAACTCAAATATATGTTAGAAGATGAATTAGACAAACAATAAGCTTTTATAATTATCAAAAATCTAAATAACATAAACTTGGATTAGAATTCACATGAACAAACTTTAGGTTCTACCTCAGAAGGATCTCTTAAGATCAATTCTTTAGGATGACTCAAAGAATATCTCTATTCTCTTGGCAGTGAAACTTTAGGTTCTACCCTTTCCTCTAGATTGACAGATTCTACTCCTTGGGTCACTGATATAACCTCCTCTTCTTCTATCCTAGACCCTCCAGAATTATTAGACTCATCAAACACAACATAAGTGTCTCCTCAACCATTAGGGTTCTTTTATTGAAGACTCTATAGGATTTCCCAACACTTGAGTAATCTAGGAATACTCCATCAGATTTTGGGTCAAACTTTTCTAGTTGAGACTTCCCATTATTCAGAATGAACACTTTATATTCAAAGAAACGAAGGTGGGAGAGGTTGGGTGTTCTACACTTAAGAATTTTATAAGGTGTTTTGTTTAGCTTAGATCTAAGATTTACCCTATTCAGAATATAACAGGCTATATTCACTACTTCAACCCAAAAGTATTTAGCAAGTGAGTACTCAGCTAACATAGCTCTATTAGCTTCTATTAGGGTCCTATTCTTCCTTTCAGCTATCTCATTTTGCTGAGGGGTCCTAGCAGCTAAAAAATTATGTTCTATTCCTTACTCCTTACAGTAGATTTAAAACTTCTCATTTTCAAACTCTCCACCATAATCACTATAAATAGTCACAATCTCACAACCTAGCATCCTCTCAATCCAAGTGAAAAATGATCTAAACTCCTCGAATAATTCACTTTTATGAGATAGGAATCTAACCCAGGTGAACCTTGAATAATCATTAACAATCACATACCCAAAGACTTTCCCTCCTAGGCTTGAAGTGCTGATAGGTCCAAAGTGATCCATGTGTAGGACTTCTAAGGGTTTGTTAGTGTTTATATTTTTGATTGAGTAGAAGGAGGATTTGACTTGCTTTCCTAATTAACAGGCATCACACAGGTGGTCCTTAGTGAACTCTAGCTTGGGGATACCTCTTACTAAGTCTTTTTTGGGTGATCTTCCTAAGGCTTTTCATGCTTGCATGACATAATCTCCTATGCCACAACCATGATTCATCAGCAATTAGTTTTAAGCAAATAGAAATATCAGCTTTAAAGTAATTTAGATCCAGTATGTAGACATTATTGATATTTTTTTCTTGTAAAATAATTTTGTCATAAAAGCTTGTAAGGTAGCAAGTTAGTAGAAATTTTATATTGAACCCTTTATCACAGAGTTGGCTGATGCTGAGCAGATTATGTTTCAATCCATCTACAAATAAAATATTATCAATTATATTTTTTTTGAATCTCCAATTATACTTGATCCCACCACTCTCATAGTGGTATTATCTCCAAGTGCCTTCTTTCCTCCTGCCTTAGTCTCTACCAAAATGAATTAATTTGTATCTCCAGTCATATACCTTGAACATCCGCTATCTAGGTACCACATGCTCTCACGAGATCTTTTATGAGAGCATCCCTTTTCTTGATCAGAGTGATCAAGATGAACTGCCATCAAACACAAGTTGGTTACCTCCTCTTCAACTTCAATTTCAGAGGAGTCAGATGCTAAGTCAGCCTAGAAAGACTTTTGGATCTTCTTCTTGTCCTTCTTGAACTTAGGCTTTTCCTCACCCTTCTCCTTACTTGGGTGAGCCTTCAATATTGGGCATTCAGACTACACATGCCCTGGCTTCCTGCATTCAAAATAGATAATGTTAGAAGAAACTTTAGAATGCTTATTATTCTTACCTTTATTCCACTTTAGATGATGCTTTTATTTCTTCCTCAAGAAGCTCTTAAATTACCTTATGATTAAGGCCATGTCATCATCATCAGAACTTGAAGAGCCAGAGTTAGAATCATCAGCCTTCAAGGCTATAGCTTTCTCCTTCCTTTTCTCACCTGCATCAAGCTTCCTTTGGGTCACTCCTTACTCGTAAGCAATTAGTGATCCAAGTAAGTTATCAATTGAATAATTATTCTGATACTTAGATTCAATAATGGTAATAATTTTAGCAATAAATGAAGAAGGAAAACATCATAAAATCTTGTTCAGTTTTTTATAATTAGTGAGTTCTCTTCCTAAGGCATATAACGAGGTAACAATCTATGTAAATCTAGTGTACATCTCAGAAATTAATTCATTTGGTTTCATGTAAAAGAATTCATAATCATGCAAAAGAAAGTTCAGTCAAGATTGTTTAACCTTGTTCGTTCCTTCATAAGTAATGCATAAACTATCCTAAATTTCTTTCCCAGTTGCACAAGTTAAAACACACATATAATCTTCAAATTTTAGTGCATAGAAAAAATAATATAGACCTTTAGCATTTAATTGTACAAGATCCTTAGCATCAGTCTTTTAATCAGCAAAGGGAATTTCAATTTTAACACCATCAACAAGTCTATACAGTGCAATATAACCTTCTTTAACAAGCATCCACATGTGAAAATTGATCGATTACAAAAAGGTGGACATGCAAGTTTTCCAAAAATCAAAAGAAATATTATCAAATAAAGGTGGTCATGTGATTGAATAACCTTCTGCAGTATTACAATTATTAAAGTTAGAATGGATCAAAATTCAAAAGTTTTCCAAAACTTATTTTTATGAATCCTGCTCTGATACCACTTGAAAATTCATTAGGGTTATTAAGCCCTTATGAACTAGTACCAAAGCTAACCAAGAGGGGCAGTGAATTTGTATTTTAAAATTCTTACACAAAAAGAATTATATTTTTGTCTTTTTAAATATTTTAAAACACAAACAATGCAAGCGAAAGAAACTAATCAAAATCAGATATTTTCAATCATAGATCAGATCATAGAAATATGTGGAAATTAAAGTGTAGAAAAATAAATAAAAAGAGCACACCAAATTTATAATTGTTTGGTCAACTTGACCTACATCTACTCCCCGGAGCCTCCCCTCCAGGTATTACACTAAAACTATAGTGACTCTCTTTTTTCTCCCACAGTAAGGTGGGAAAGCCCTTACAAAATCTTTCCACTAACACTATTGAGACAGAGAACTTTAACTCCTTTTGCTTCCTCCTAAAGCAGGCAGAGAACCCCAGCTCCTTTTACTTTCTCCTGAAGCAGGCAGAGAACCCCAACTCCTTTTGCTTCCTCTTGAAGCGGGCAGAGAACCCATAATCCTTTTGCTTCCTCCTAAAGCAGGCAGAGAAACCCAACTCCTTTTGCTTCCTCCTGAAGCGGGCAGAGAACCCAGATCTGAAGCTGATAATCATCTCCCTAGAGCCACCACAGAACCAAGGTTGAAGAAGGAAGACGACGATCGAATATTTGCTTGGAGGTACCTTTGTGAATCCCCTCATAAACTCCCCCTAGTAAGATCCCCTCTCTCTCCCAAACTCTCCTTCTCCTCTAAGCTCTCTTAGAGTGGAAAATAGCAAAAGATTTGTTTTAAAAGTAAAAATAATTTGCTTAAATAACAGGCTTTAAAAACCCTAGTTTTCTAATTTTGCACAACTGATCATCCAGGACTATCGCCTGATCGTCCTGTATGATTAGTATAAAACTGACTAAATCATCTAGAACATAGTTCTAGTCATTCATAAGATAAAGCAGGATGATAATAAATATATCTGATTATCCAGGATGATGTTTCGATCGTCCTATACGATTAGTTCAAATTAAGACATTATCATCCAGCAGATAGTTCGGGACGTCCAATCAATGAATCGATATGACTTGAAATATAATTGATCATCTAGAATGATATTGATATCATCCTGTATGATTAGTATAAAAAAGAACATATCATCCAGCAAATAGTTCGGGACATCCAACAGATTGAGGAGAAACTTAGGGTTTTTCTTACTGATCATCCTGTACGATCCTGCAATCATCCTAGATGATATGATCGATCAATCTAACCTTAATTACTTTCTTTAATCAACTGACTAATTTATTCATGATTGGTATAAATTATCCAGGATGAGGTGGGATTGTCCTGTATGATTAGATGCATAAATTCAATTTCAAAAATATGCCTAAATAAGTTTGGCGGCTGAGTATTTTTTATTTAAGAATATCGTCTAGGATAATAGGAGGATCATCCAGTATGATTTACTTAATCAGGTCAACTTATCCCAGATGCCTAATTAGGATTTCTATTTTTAATTAATCATCCAGGATGATATTCAAATCATCCTATATGATATAATCAAAAATAAAAAATAACTCTAACTCACTAAATTTCTCCCTTTAAGTTTATGTGTGTAAGGTTACTTAGCATCAGGATCTACTTTATTACATTTGACTCAAGAAAGGTAAAAAACTATTGGAATTTGAAATTACAAACTGACTTAGTCTTAATCTACCCAATCTTGAGCTGGTTTGAATTGCACTTGATCTTGTGGACCTAAAAAGTTAGTAGGCAGGGCAACTATAAATAGATGTGTATTAGTAACATTAGTAGAGAAATAAAAATATTTATTATCATCAAAATTATGATCCTTGAATCTAGATTTGTAATAGTCTCATCTTAATAAATTGGTGCAACCTGCTTTGGGTAGAATTTTAGCTAAAAGAATTTCATATCTCCTATTAATACTTATCATTTAGGTAAGCCTCAGGTTTTAATCTTGAATCCTTGAGCTTCCCCTATGTTAGTGTGTTTGATACCTCACTTTTCCTAACCTTCTAGAGCCTTCTAAACCTAGGTTCGAGTGAGTTTCAGTGAGGTCACTATGGTGAAAACCCACTAGCTAATCCAATGCTTCATAACTGCTACTACTAGATGGAGAACATGCTCCTTAGATCCCCACAAACTTGTTATAAGCAATTCTTGCCCCTGTGGGAAAGTTCTTAAGGGTTGTTAAATCATAAAGAACTAGTGCCAAGGCTAACTGAGAGGGGGGGGGGGGGGGGTGGGGGTGAATTTATTATTTAAAAAAAAAACTTTAACAAAAATGAGAAATTAAAAACCCCATTGATGCGGAAGCAGATTAGTTTCACAATAATTAAATTTTTTGAGATTTTCAACACAGAATAATTCACAGAAAAAATGCAAAAATTAAATGCAAAAAAGTAAATAGAAAAACACACCAGATTTAGAGTGATTCAATTAACTTGACCTGCATCCACTCCCCGAAAACCTCCTATTCAGGTAATACACTAAAAGTAGTGTCTCTCCTTTTGCCCCCACAGCAAGGCGGAGAAGCCCTTACAAAATCTTTCCATCGACCAAATGAGGCAGAGCATCTTGAATTATTTTTCTCCCTCCTAGAGTAGGGAGAGAACCTGGGAATCCTTTTACTCCCTCCTGGAGTAGGCATAGAACCTAAAATCCTTTTACTCCTTCCTAGAGTAGGCAGAGATCCTAGATCTGATGTTGATGAAAATCTTCCCAGAGCCCAAGGAACCAGACAAGTAGCTTAATGAAGAGGGTGGAAACCTTTCATGGAGAAATCTTTGTGAATCCCTTACAACTATCCCTCACAAGGATTTCTCTCTCTCCCAAACTCTCTCTCTTCCATCTTTAGCTCTATCTCAAGAAGACTAAATAGCAAAAGATTATCTTAAGGATAATAAGAAAGCTTAAATAAAGAGCCTTCAAAAAATCCTTAATTTTCAATATGGAGGCATTGATCATCCATTACGATCATACGATCATCCTGTATAATTAGTTCAAAAATACCAACTCAGCCAGTATGAATTGCATAGCCCTGTATGATTAGTTCTGGAGAAATAGATCGATCGTCCTGACAATTAGTATAAAAATATTAAACTTCATCTAGTATGATCCTCGGTGATGCCTTTTGATCCCATGCACTTCTCTGTTATTTGGTACGAAAGAGGTCAATCATCCTGGATGATTAGTTGAAAAACTATGGTATTCATCTGGGATGATATGTGGTGATCCCTTTTCATTCCATGCCTGTTCTCTATCATCCAGATGATCGTCCTGTAGATCGGATCGAATCAAATTTTAACATAATTATTCTCCTAATTATAGGGTTAATTTAGGCATGATTGTCATATTTTATCCAGGATGATAAGGATCATCCTGCATGATATATACAAAATTTGAAAACTAAAATATTACCTAAATTGTGATTGGTGGCTATTTTTCATAATCTGAACTGATTGTTTAGTATGGTCTATATCGTACAGTATGATTAGTTTAATCTCTTAATTAATAGGGATGCCCTAATTTGGATTTTCTACTTTTAACTAATCATCTTGTAAAATATAAATTATTCTATACGATTAGGTCAAAAACAAAAAAAAAAAAATTTCTAACTCACTAACCCACTCCCTTGAGTGAATGTGTGCAAGGTTACATAGCTTGGGGTCCACTAGATACATGACTTGACTCAAGAAAGGTAAAAAATATATTAAAATAGAAATTATAGATAGACTCAACCCTAGTCTATGCGATCTTAAGCTGATTTACATTGCAAGTAAACTTATGGACCTGAAAGGTTAGTATGCAGGGTAAAAAAATAGATATGTAATAAATAAAAGAAACTATAATATTTATTATCATCAAAATCACAGTACTTGGGCCCAAATTCACAACAATCTCTACCTTTTTGATGGTGGCAAGCATTATTGTTAAAAATTTTAAAGCCCTTTGACATTCTTTGAAACTCCCCCTTAGAGGATGAAATTCTGAAAGTAAGGGGAGTAAATTTTTTTTTTAATACAAAAATAGTAAACACTAAGTTGAAAATAAACTAAACACAGAATAGGAAATAAACTTCATTAAAATAGAATATGTAGGTAATTAACAATAAACTACTACTCCCTCTTTTGACATCACAAAAAGGAAAAAATAACTAAAAAGTAAAAAACATACAGAAAAGATATCATAGAAGTAACAAACAACACACACATAGGAACAAATAAAAAGGAAGAATCAAGCTAGAAAAAGGAACGATCCTAATTTGATGGAGGAGGAGGTGGTGGTGGTTGAAAGAAACTGTGAATGGAAGAAAACTGCTCCCCAAACCAGGCCATATCCTAGTTGTACTATTGCTGCTGTTGGACTACATAGGCATCAAAGCGAGCTAAGTCTTGGGCATGCTGTTGCTCCTGCGCACCTACGTAGGAGTCAAACCTAATCTCCCATTGGTCAAACCTCATTACTAGATGATCTATCTAGGACTACTAGCAGATGGGGGCAGGTGTAGGAAAAGGTGCTAGACCTTCCTCGTATTCATCTGCCTCTCGATAGCAAGCCTGGTGGCGAGAGGTAATGTGAAAGACATGAAAGGAGCTAGGAAAAGAAAACTGGAAAGTGATCAGGTGGTGACTTGAAAGTTTGATAGGGATGTTATGCCCTGATGAACTAGTCCCGAGGCTAACCAAGAGGGGGGGGGGGGGTGAATTGGTTATTTAAAAATTCGAGAGCAACGGTAAAAAATCTTTTCGATGATTTACAGCGGAAACAAGTAAAATACACAAATAAAAAGATCAAATACAGATTTCACCCAAGCAGTTAATCACAGAAAACTAAAGTGCAGAAAGTAATCAGAAAGAACACACCAGATTTTATAATGGTTCGGTCAACCTGACCTACGTCCACTCCCCGGAGCATCCCCTCCAAGTATTGCACTAACTCAAAGTGTCTCTCCTTTTGCTCCCACAACAAGGCGGAGAAGCCTGTAGAAAACTCCTTTCCACCGACACGATGAGACAGAGAACCTAACCTTCTTTTCCTTCCTCCTGAAGTAAGAAGAAAACCTCGGGCTCCTTTCACTTCCTCCTGAAGCAGGCAGAGAACCTGAACTCCTTCTGCTTCCTCCTGAAGCGGGCAGAGAACCCAGATCTTCTTGCCGACGATCCTCCCAAGAGACATCGATAAGACCAGAGACGACGAGCGAAGAAGACTACTCTAATCCTTACTTGGAGCAACCTTTATGAATCCCTCACAAACTCCCCCTCACAAGATCCTCTCTCTCTCCCAAACTCTCTCTCTCTCTAGGGTTTCTCTAGAAAGGAAAGTGGCAAAAGATTTTTCTTGTTGGAAGAAAAATATCTTTTAAAGGAGGGCTCTAAAATTGCCCTAAATCTCAACTAGTCAGTAAGAATCATCTAGGATGATCGATAGATCATCCTGTATGATCAGTTCAAAATTAGCTGTTTCAGCCTGGACAATCTGGCTCTTCTGGAAGATTAGTGGAAAAAATTGTTCAGATCGTCCCGTACGATTCTGCGATCATCTAGGACGATTAGTGTAAATTCCAGAATTTCGTCTAGAAGACCGCTCTGTAGTCCAGAGGAACTTGCGCTGGACGATCTAAAAATGACTTGATCGTCCAGGAGGATAATGGTATCATCCTGTACGATTAGTTCAAAAAGTGCCAAAATCATCCTGAGCACCGCTCTGGACGTACAGCTGAAACACACTAGACGATCATGATCATCCCGGATGATATGATCATATCAATTAAATATTAATTGCTTTCCTTAATTACCAGACTAATTTAGGCATAATTGTACTGGATCGTCCAGGATGATACACGTATCGTCCGGGATGATCAGATCAAATTCCTAAAATTAAAACTTGCCTAACTTGATCTGGCGGCTGAGAATTTCTGATTTGAGCCAATCGCCCCGTACGATGTATGGATCGTCCAGAATGATCAGCTTAATCAGACACACTTAACTTGGTCACCCCAATTAGGGTTTCAATTTTTACTTGATCGTCCAGGATGATGTAAATATCGTCCAGGACGATCTGAATAAAAAATTTTATAGAAACTCTAATTCACTCAAGCTCTCCCCCTGAGAGTGTGGGTGTAAGGTTACTTAGCTAGGGGATCAATTACATTACAATTGACTCAAGAAAAGGAAAAATAGTACATTTAGACACACTTGGACCTGATCTTGAGTTTGCTTGAGTTGCTTTTGATCTTTTGTATCTGAAATGGATTAGCCTAGCAAAACAGATTACAAACATATTTGTCATCATCAAGACCAGATTTGCAACAATCTCGCCTATTTTGATGATGGTAAACATTCATGCAGTAGTTTAAAATAAAATAAATTTCCAACTCACATTGAAAAACAAATATCTTTCTAAAATTTATTAAACAAATGGAACAATACATGAAATAACCAACACAATACAAACATGATCAATACATAAAATAAAAACTACTACAACCAAGTCCCCTTTTGACATCACAAAAAGTAGGAGGAACATAAACAATAGAACAAACAGAAACTAGCAAAAAACACACAACTAAAATGGAGGCAGATCCTGATCAGAAGAAGGAGATGGTGGTGGCGTGAAGTAACTGTGAATGGCTGCAAAGTGGGCTCCAATCCAGGCAATGTCCTGTTCGTGCTGCTGTTGCTGCTGAGTAACATAGTCAGTAAAGCACTGCAGATCCTCAGCGTGCTACTGCTCCTGGGCAGTAAGATAAGAATCGAATCAAGGCTCCCATTGGTCGATCTACTGCACCAGATGATCGAACGGGGAAGCAATGTGAAGGGGAGCAGGTGCATCAGGTGCAGCAGGAACGGGAACTGCTTCTTCCTCTTCCTCCTCAACATCCGGGGCGGGCTCCAGATGTAGTCAGGTACTATAGAGTACATGGAATGAATTGTTGGTGAAGAAGGAAGGAGGGATATTGGGAGGG
Organism: Dendrobium chrysotoxum; assembly: GCA_019925795.1. NCBI lineage: Eukaryota > Viridiplantae > Streptophyta > Magnoliopsida > Asparagales > Orchidaceae > Dendrobium > Dendrobium chrysotoxum. The sequence goes on from CM034312.1 coordinate 38,536,579, forward strand.
ACTGGATACTGCAGGTCATATTTGGTCTTCAAGGCATATGCAATGATATGTCCTAAAGCTAGATTGGGACGACGTCTATGTCCGGATCCCTAATAGTGGTTAGATGTTCGATATATTTGATAAGAAGGTCAGTGGCATTGAAGTCCCGGTGGGCCAAGATGTAATAGGTGGTCAGAGACAGTAATGAGGTGATGTGAATTCGATCCCCAGCCTTTGGGATGACAAAGAAACGAAGGACATGCTGAATGGTCCGGGCATCCTTAAGGAGGGAAGTGCAAGCATTATCGTGGTATGGTGCATTTGTATTTTTAAGAAAGTGATTGGAGATACTCCAATCATAGTCAGGATCAGAAATAAGAGTGTGGATTTTGTCTCCAGTCACAGAGAGCTGAAGGATATTATGAAAGTCCTGGGCTGTGAGTTCTACGGAACGTTGATTCACATAGGAGCGGAGGGTGGAATAGTCAGCGGAGATGCGTAGATTGGCGAAGAAGACTTGGAGAAGTTCAAGGCGAAATAGAAAGGCGAGGGTAAGGATGAAAGTAAGAGAGGTATGCACGAAAAAATTGAGAACAGGGTAGGTAAGGGTGCGGGGGTTTACTATTTTTGACTATGTGATCCCCACCTCAAGATAGCGCTCGAAGGCAGCCTGGTCGGCTACATTGGGAAAGCGGGGATCCATATTTCCCCGCTAGGAACTCATACCCTTTTGCCTAGAATGCTTCTCTCCAGCCATTAGAAAGCACAAGTAAGGGAGAATGGAAGGAGATGTGTGGAAAAACTGAAGAAATCAGCTATTTAAATAGAAATTGGCCGGATCATCCCGTATGATCGTAGGATCGTCTAGGACGATATGAGCATTTAAGACGGCCAGGACGATTGGTCAAAAAGGCGGTCGGATCGTCCAGGACGATTAGAGATCATCCAGGATGATTAGAGATAGGCGATCGTCCTGAGGAGTAAAGCCAGATGACCATTGATGAAAAGTATCATCCAGGATGATTAGGTGGATCGTCTCGGACGATATGCAATAAATGTGTCGGACGGGCCGAATTTGAATCATCCAGCTGCTAACACGTTGATCGTCCGAGAAGATGTGGTGAATCGTCCAGGCCGATGAATAATAATTGGCGCATTCTCAGCCGTTCGATCATATCAGGAAGATATGGATCATATCATCCATGATTATGTAAGGATCGTCCAGGACGATCACTAATAATTGGTGTTTCTCAGTAGTTTGACCATAGTGGGGACGATTTAAATGGATCATCCGGGATGATGTGATGGATCATCTAGAAAGAAGAAGATTATCCAGGACGATGTGGGGATCGTCCAGGATGATGTGAAGAAAATAGGAAAAGGATGGAGGATGGAGATGAAAGATCAGGGATCCCAAAAACACATACAGTAAAATAAAAAATAAAAAGAGTAAATAAAAATTGAAACGAGAACACAAAAAATAAAATTTTTTTTGGATCAATCTGCTCAAGTAAATCAGAATTTTCCCTTAATTTTAAATCCAAAAACCAATAAGAAGACGATTGACAACGCTGAAATCCAGAAAAAGTTGGAAAATTGACTTTCGTAACTCCCACCTCGGACACCTTATAGATGCAAATCCCTTTCAAAACAAAATCAAATTCAGAAGAAAAAAAATTAGATTCGAAAAGAGTTCCTTTCAAGCCTCGTTCCAGAAAAATATCTGATATAATAGTGTTCCAAAGTAATAAATCAGAAATCAGAATTTTCAAACTCAAGCTTTTGAAAATATTAAGTGGCACACGGATTTTTCTAAGATATTTAACGATCTGAAAGGGAAGAAAGCTTACTTGGGCCCATTTTGTTCCTCTTTTTCAATTTGTTTGGCGCTTTGCGCATCTTTTGATTTTTTATACACTTTGTGTATCTTTTAGTTTGACAACATTTCACATCTTTTCAGCTTTGGGCTTATTTTGTGCCTCTTTTTCAATTTGTTTGGCGCACTGCGCATCTTTTATAAGCTTTGCTCCCTCTCAAAATCATTAAAATATCTCAACTGTAAAATTACCTTCTAGACATAAGATACACCAAAGTTTACTCTCTACAATAAGGAAGAGTAATTCACAAACAAAAACTCTACATCGTATAATAAGTGCAATCACTTGGTTTAGAAAATCATAATAATGACTCAAGACTTTGAAAACACTATTCATATAAGGTAGATTACTGTAAGAAGATAAAATAAATCTCTATTTCAAAAACTAATATTTTAATTTTGAAGAAGATTTTTATCCAAAAGAAATAATACACCAGTAAAGGAGTTAGAGGAAGAGAAACAATCATCAATGTTTCTTCCCTTTAATAGATCCAGTGGAATCAATCACTGCTTACCAGCTTCCAAATAAAAATAAGGTAAAACTCTCAGTCAGAAATCTAGTTTATCAAAAATAGTGAGCAGTGATTAGATTTTGAAAAGCATAAAATAGTAAATAAAAGAGATGAACCAGTAAATAAAAATAGGTAGAAAATCACATCAAAATATATACTCAAATCAAATTAATACTAAGGCTAAAACAGAAATCAGCAGAAAAAATTAAAAACAATAGAAAGCAACTAATCACATCAAATAGCTAACTAACAAAAATAGAATAAAAAAGGACAAATTAGAAATCAGTATTCATCAGAATCAAGCATTTATATCAATCACTCCTAATCTGTCCTCAAAATGCTGAATGAGTCAAAGGCCAGTGGTTTAGTAAATATGTCAGCCAGCTGATTTTCAGTTGCTACATGATGTAGCTCAATGTTCCCTTTCGTAACATGGTCCCTAATGAAGTGATGCCATATATCAATGTGTTTGGTTCTAGAATGTTGGATTAGATTCTTAGAGATACAGATGGCACTAGTATTATCACACCGAATTTAAATTATGCCCACAAGTAATCCTAAATCCAAGACTTGTTACTTCAACCAAAGAATTTGGGCCACACAACTTCATAAGGCAATGTACTTAGCTTCAGCAGTGGAAAGTGCAACTGAGTTCTATTTTCTGCTGGAGCAGGAGACTAAAGACTGTCCTATAAATTGACAAGTTCCAGAAGTGCTCTTTCTATCCGCCCTACACCCTGTAAAGTCAGAATCAGAATATCCAATAATCTCAAAAGAGGTGCTGTGCCTAGGGTACTAGATTCCTAGGTTTGCGGTCCCTAATGTTGCAAATCTGGTTTTGATGATGACAAACATGTTTGTATTCTATTTTGCTTGGCTAATCAATTTCAGGTACAAAAAAGCAAAAGCAACTCAAGCTAACTCAAGATCGGGTCCAAGTGTGTCTAAATGTACTATTTTTCCTTTTCTTGAGTCAATTGTAATGTAACTGATCCCCTGGCTAAGTAACCTTTCACACACACACTCAGGGGGAGAGCCTGAGTGAATTAGAGTTTCTGTTAAATTTTTGTTGAGATCGTCCTGGATGATATTCACATCATCCTAGACGATCAAGTAAAAATAGAAACCCTAATTAGGACGACCAAGTTAAGTGTATCTGATTAAGCAGATCATCCTGGACGATCCATATATCGTACGGGATGATAGGCTCAAATCAGAAATTCTCAGCCGCCAGATCAAGTTAGGCAAGTTTTATTTTTAGAGATTTGATCTGATCGTCCCAGATGATATGTGTATCAACCTGAGCGATCCAGTATAATCATGCCTAAATTAGTCTGGTAATTAAGGAAAGTAATTAATATTTAATTGATATGATCATATCGTCCGGGATGATCATGATCGTCTAATGTGTTTCAGCTGTACGTCCAGAGCGGTGCTCAGGATGATTTTGGCACTTTTTGAACTAATCATACAGGATGATACCCTTATCATCCTAGATGATAAAGTCATTTTTAGATCGTCCAGCATAAGTTTCTCTGGACGACCAGAGCGGTCCTCTAGACAAAATTCCTTAATTTACACTAATCATCCCGGACGATCGCAGAATCATACGGGACGATCAGATCAATTTTTTTCACTGATCTTCCAGAAGAGCCAGATCATCCAGGTTGAAATAGCTGTTTTTGAACTGATTGTATAGGACAATCTCCCGATCATCCTGGACGATTCTTGCCGACCAGTTAAGATTTAGGGCAATTTTAGAGCCCTCCTTTAAAAGATATTTTTCTTCCATCAAGAAAAATCTTTTACCACTTTTCTTTCCAGAGAAACCTTAGAGAGAGAGAGAGAGTTTGGGAGAGAGAGAGAGAGAGAGAGGATCTTATGAGGGGGAGTTTTTGAGGGATTCATAAAGGTTGCTCCAAGCAAGGATCAGAGTCATCTTCTCCGCTCTTCGTCTCTGGTATTGTCAGTGTCTCTTGGGAGGATCGTCGGTAAGAAGATCCAGGTTCTCTGCCCACTTCAGGAGGAAGCGAAACAAGTTCAGGTTCTCTGCCTGCTTCAGGAGGAAGCGAAAGGAGTCCGAGGTTCTCTGCCTGCTTCAGGAGGAAGCAAAAGGAGGTTAGGTTCTCTGCCTCACCGTGTCGGTGGAAAGGAGGTTTCTTACAGGCTTCTCTGCCTTGCTGTGGGAGCAAAAGGAGAGATACTTTGAGTTAGTGCAATACCCGGAGGGGAGGCTCCGGGGAGTGGACGTAGGTCAAGTTGAACGAACCATTATAAAAATTTGGTGTGTTATTTCTGATTACTTTCTGCACTTTAGTTTTCTGTTATTAACTGCTTGGGTGAAATCTGTATTTAATCTTTTCATTTGTGTGTTTTACTTGTTTCCGCTGCAAATCATCAAAAAAAATTTTTACTATTGCTCTCAAATTTTTAAATAACCAATTCACCCCCCCCCTCTTGGTTAGCCTCGGGACTAGTTCATCAGGGTTTAACATCCCTATCGAACTTTCACCTAAAAGATATCTAAGAATTCTCTTAACAGCAGTCAGGTGGGACTCTTTAGGATCAGCTTGAAACCTAGCACAACGATAAACACTAAACATGATATTAGGTCAGCTAGCAGTCAGGTAAAGCAGTGATCCAATTATTCCTCTATACTTCTTCTGATCAATAAATTTTCCACTTGAATCCTTATCTAACTGAACAGAGGAGCTCATGGGAGTGTTGATTGTCTTGGCTTTGTCCATTTCATATTTCTTCAAAATGTCCTTAGTGTATTTAGATTGATTGAGAAAGGTTCCATCATCCATTTGCCTTATGCTAAACCCCAAAAAGTATGACAACTCTCCCATCATACTCATATTAAACTCCTTACTCATTATTTTAGAAAACTCATCACATAAATATTTATCAGAAGATCCAAAAATTATATCATCAACATAGATCTGGACAATGAGTAAGTCATTCCCGATTCTCCTTAGAAAAAGGGTGGTGTCTACGCTCCCCTTAACAAACCCTCTTTCTAACAGGAATGTGCTAAGCCTCTCATACCAAGCTCTGGGTGCCTGTTTCAATCCATATAAGGCCTTTTTTAATTTGTAAACAAGATTTGGATATTGGGAACTCTCAAAACCTGGGGGTTGTTCTACAAAAACATCCTCTTTTATTACCCCATTTAAAAAGAGACTCTTGACATCCATTTGAAACAGCTTAAATCCCTTATAACAGGCAAAGGCTAGTAGCACTCTAACGGCTTCCAATCTAGCTACAGGGGAAAAGGTCTCCTCAAAATCAATCCCTTCAATCTGATTATACCCCTTAGCCACCAATCTTGCCTTATTCCTAACCACCACACCAGAATCATTCATCTTATTCTTAAAGACCCACTTAGTTCCCACTATACTTTGATTTTTAGGTCTTTCTACTAGCTCCCAAACATCGTTCCTTACTAATTGATTCAATTCTTCTTGCATAGCTAAGATCCATAACTCATCAGAAAGGGCTTGATTGATGTTGGTGGGTTCAGTCATTGAGATAAAGGCGGAGTGGTTTACTTCCTTCCAAAGTCCTTGCCTAGTCCTAACACCTTCAGAAGGATCTCCTAAGATCAGTTCTTTAGGATGACTCAAAGAATATATCCAATTTCTAGGCAGTGCGGTTTGAGGTTCTGCCCTTTCCTCCAAATTTATATTTCCAACCCCTTGGGTAATCTTCTCTACCTCTTCTTCTTCCTCAACTCTAGTCACCTTAGGATCAGATTCATCAAACACCACATGAGTTGTCTCTTCCACCACCAAAATCCTCTTATTGGACACCCTAAAGGATTTTCCCACACTAGAATAGCCTAAGAATACTCCATCAAATTTGGTGTCAAATTTTCCTAAGGATGATTTCCTGTTGTTCAGAATAAAAACCTTACAACCAAAGACATAGAGGTGGGACAGGTTTGGAGTTCTACCCTTAATGATCTCATAAGGTGTTTTGTTCAGATTTGATCTAACATTTACCTTATTCAGCACATAACAGACAGTGTTCACCGCTTCAGCCCAAAAGTATTTTGGAAGTGAATACTCAGCAAGTATGACTCTAACGATTTCCACTAAAGTCCTGTTCTTCCTTTCAGCTACCTCGTTCTGCTGAGGGGTCCTAGGAGCAGAAAAATTGTGACTAATCCCTTGCTCCTCACAGAAACTTCTAAATTTTATATTTTCAAACTCTCCACCATGATCACTATGAATAGTCAAGATCTCACAACCTAAATTTCTCTGAAGCCAAGTGTAGAAGGACTTAAACTCATCAAATGACTCAGATTTGTGTGATAGAAATTTAATCCAAGTGAACCTCGAGTAGTCATCTACAATCACAAACCCATACACTCTCCCCCCTAAGCTGGCTATGCTAATGGGTCCAAAGAGATCAATGTGAAGGACTTCTAAAGGTCTAGAGGTGCTAATGTCCTTAACAGAGTGAATAGAAGACTGGACTTGCTTCCCTAATTGACAGGCATCACACAGGTGGTCCTTAGTGAACTTAAGCTTAGGGACACTTCTAACTAAGTCCTTTTGGGTGACTCTTCTAAGGGTTTTCATACTGGCATGACACAATCTCCTATGACACAACTAAGACTCATCAGCAGTAATTTTTAAGCAAATTGAATTTTCAGCTTTAATGCAACTTACATCCAGCTTGTAGACATTATTTATCTTTTATCCCTGTAAAACAATTTTGTCATTTAAGCTTAAAATACAGTAAGTGGGCAGGAATTTGATGCTGTATCCTTTATCACAGAGTTGACTGATGCTCAGCAAGTTGTGTTTCAGTCCATCTACAAGAAAAATATTATCAATCATAAAATTCTTTGAATCACCAATTATACCTGAGATTACCACCCTCATAGTGGTGTTATCTCCAAGTGTAACCATGCCTCCAGCCCTGGCCTCCAGTGAAATGAACTGATTTGCATCTCCAGTCATGTGTATTGAACATCCACTGTCCAGGTATCATATGCTCTCATGAGGTCTTGTGTGAGAGCACACTTACAAAATCATCAAACGTCAGATTTAGGAACCCAAACAGGTTTGGGTTCCTTCTTATGAAAAGAAGAATGCAATGCATGAGTGCTGTGCTGTGAAACAAGCAGTTTGGGCCTCCACACCCAATGTGTACTATGGTGAACAGTGCAGGTATGGGAGATGTGTCCTAACATGCCACAGGAAAAACATCTAACACTAGGAAAAGGGTTAACTAATCTATGTGGGTGATAATGCCTCTTCCTAGGTTTGTATGAAACATGCTTTGATGATTTTAAATCAGATTCTTCAAAAGGTGGAGGTGCATAAAACTGTGCAAAAGTATGAGGTGTTTGATTTTTCTCAAAAGCACTGATTTTAACTTTCAGAAATTCATTTTCTTTGTTAAGACTTGCAATTTCAAATTTCAGTACACCATTGCTACTCTCCACTTCACATGCCAGATTGTCTAATTCTTTAAAAGCTCTTTCTAAATCAACATGCAAGGTTTTTAATGAATCATACTCAGTATCTAAATCATAATATTTTTTGTTCAATTCATCAAACTCATCAAGTAAAGACATGTGATTGCTGTCAAGTGTGGAATGATCTTTAATTATCAAATCATGCTCTTTTTGTAAATTCAGAAGTTCTAGTTTCAGGCTAGCATGAGTTTTCTTAAGCTTCCTATACGATGCATGAATTTTTTTAGATATTTTAAATAATTGATCGTATGTAAGCTCACATACCTCTTCCTGGTCAGACTAACCAGGATGATCATCAGCCATCATAAATAAATTTGTTTCCTCCTCTTCAGCTTCAGTCTTAGAAGAGTCGGATGAAGAATCTACCCAGAACGCCTTCTAAATTCGCTTCTTATCCTTCCTGAACTTGTGTTTCTCCTCATCCTTCTCCTTGCTTGGGTGAGCTTTAAGTGTAGGACAATCAGCCTTAATGTGTCCAAGCTTCCTGCATTCAAAACAGACAGTATCAGATGAACACTTAAAATTTTTGCTGGACTTACCCTTGTTCCACTTTTAAAAGTTCTTGTGTTTCTTCCTTAGAAAGCTTTTGAATTGCCTAGTGATTAAGGCAACGCCATCACTATCAGACCCGAAAGAACTAGTATCACTCTCGTTGTCCTTCAATGCCACTGTTTTCTCCTTCTTCTTCTCACCTGCATCAAGCTGTCTTTAGTTCACCTCTTGCTCGTAAGTAATGAGTGATCCAAGTAAGCTATCAATAGATTAAGTATTCAAATCTTTAGATTCAGTGATTGTAGTTATCTTAGCATCATACGAAGAAGGCAATTATCTAAGAATTTTGTTCACTCTTTCATAGTTTGTAAGTTCTCTTCCTAAGGCATGCAAGGAAGTGACAATTTGAGTGAACCTCGTATACATTTCAGAAATGGATTCAGTAGGTTTTATACGAAAAAGTTCATAGTCATGAAGCAAAATGTTTAACCTAGACTATTTGACTTCAGTTGTACCCTCATAAGTGATGCGCAATCTATCCCAAATTTCTTTGCTAGTTGTACACGTAGACACACGCATATAATCCTCAGATTTTAAAGCATAGAAAAAATAGTTTAAATATTTGGCATTCAATTGTGCTAAGTCACGATCATCAAAAGTCCAATCAGTAAAGGGCAGTTTAGTTTTAACATTGTTAATCAATCTAAAGGTGGCTCGTAGTCATCCTTAACAAGCATCCACATACGTAATCAATTGATTGAAGAAAAGTGGACATGCGAGTTTTCCAAAAATCAAAAGGTATGTTATCAAACAATGGTGGTCGTGTAATTGAATAACCTTCAGCAGTATTATGATTACCAAAGTTAGCCATGGATCAAATTCAAAAGTTTTTCAAAACTAGATTTTTTGAATCCCGCTCTGATACCACTTGAAAGTTTGATAGGGATGTTAAGCCCTGATGAACTAATCCTGAGGCTAACCAAGAGGGGGGTGAATTGGTTATTTAAAAATTTGAGAGCAACAGTAAAAAATCATTTCGATGATTTATAGCGGAAACAAGTAAAACACACAAACGAAAAGATAAAATATAGATTTCACTCAAGCAGTTAATCACAGAAAACTAAAGTGTAGAAAGTAATCAGAAAGAATACACAAGATTTTATAGTGGTTTGGTCAACTTGACCTATGTCCACTCCCCGGAGCCTCCCCTCCGGGTATTGCACTAACTCAAAGTGTCTCTCCTTTTGCTCCCACAGTAAGGCGGAGAAGCTTGTACAAATACTCCTTTCCACCGACACGGTGAGGCAGAGAACCTAACCTCCTTTCGCTTCCTCCTGAAGCAGGCAGAGAACCTTGGACTCCTTTCGCTTCCTCCTGAAGCAGGCAGAGAACCTGAACCCCTTTTACTTCCTCCTGAGGCGGGCAGAGAACCCAGATCTTCTTGCTGATGATCCTCCCAAGAGATACCGATAAGACCAGAGACGACGAGCAGAGAAGATGACTCTAATCCTTGCTTGGAGCAACCTTTATGAATCCATCACAAACTCCCCCTCACAAGATCCTCTCTCTCTCCCAAACTCTCTCTCGCTAGGGTTTCTCTGGAAAGGAAAGTGGCAAAAATTTTTCTTGTTGGAAGAAAAATATCTTTAAGAGGGATCTAAAATTGCCCTAAATCTCAACTGGTCGGCAAGAATCATCAAGGACGATCGATAGATGGTCCTGTATGATCAGTTCAAAATCAGCTGTTTCAGCCTGGATGATTTGGCTCTTCTGGATGATTAGTGGAAAAAATTGTTCAGATCGTCCCGAACGATTTTGTGATCGTCCAAGACGATTAGTGTAAATTCAGGAATTTCGTCTAGAAGACCACTCTGGTCGTCCAGAGGAACTTATGCTGGACGATCTAAAAATGACTTGATCATCTAGGACGATAATGGTATCGTCGTGTATGATTAGTTGAAAAAGTGCCAAAATCATCCTGAGCACCGCTCTGGACATACAGCTGAAACACACTAGACGATCATGATCATCCCAGACGATCTTGCGATCGTCCCGGACGATCTTGCGATCATCCCAGATGATATGATCGTATTAATTAAATATTAATTGCTTTCCGTAATTACCAGACTAATTTAGGTATGATTGTACTGGATCGTCTAGGATGATACACGTATCATCCAGTATGATCAGATAAAATTCTTAAAACTAAAACTTGCCTAACTTGATCTGGCGGCTGAGAATTTCTGGTTTGAGCCTATCATCCCGTATGATGTATGGATCATCCAGGACGATCGGCTTAATCAGACACACTTAACTTGGTAGTCCTATTTAGGGTTTTTATTTTTACTTGATCATCCAGGATGATGTGAATATCGTCCAGGATGATCTAAACAAAAAATTGAATAGAAACTCTAATTCACTCAAGCTCTCTCCCTGAGTGTGTGTGTGTAAGGTTACTTAGCTAGGGGATCAGTTACATTACAATTGATTTAAGAAAAGGAAAAATAGTACATTTAGACACACTTGGACCCGATCTTGAGTTTACTTGAGTTACTTTTGATCTTTTGTACCATAAATGGATTAGCCAAGCAAAATAGAATACAAACATGTTTGTCATCATCAAAACCAGATTTGCAATAGAGGATACTGAAGGTTATATTTGGACTCTAGGATAAAGGAAATGAGATGTCCTAAAGCTAGATTGGGCAATCTCTTATTGCGAGGATCTTGAATGACTGTCAGATGTTTAAGGTAGCGAATAAGGTTTGCCACATTAAATTCCATTTTAGCCATTATGAGATGAGATGTAAGAGACAACACAAGAGTAATATTTATCTGATCACCAGCTTTTAGAATTATGGAGTTGCGAAGAATAAGCTAGATGATCCTATCATTTTGTACTAAGATGTTAACAGTATAAATGTGACTATTAACATTAGATTCTCTCAGAACAGTGTTGACTTGGGTCTAATCAAAATTAAGATTTGTAGCTTGAATGTGAATTTTTTCACCAGTAGTTTAAAGATGGAGAAATTCATGTTGGTCTAGGTGATCTCTATTGGCCTCCTATTAACAAAGGATTGGAGAGCAGTGCCCTCGTTATTAATTCTTAGGCTTACAAAAAATTTAAAAAGTAATTCAAAATTAAAGGGAAAGGCCAAAGTAAGGATGAATCCAAGAGTAGTATGGGCAAAAAGTTCAAGCACCTAAAAGTTTAACACCTCTTGGTTGACTATTTTGGATGGGTTAATTCCAGCATTTTTGTAGTAATAATAAGCTGCTTTGTCAGCTTCTTCAATGAATCTAGGATCAATGGTTCTCTTAGAGAAACTACCTATGAGGGATCAAGAAAGCTTTCCACTAGCCATTATAAGGAAGGAAAAGATCAAGAGGGAAGTAGAAAGGATGGGAAGGGTGTGAAGGAAAGCAAGAAAGTCAAATGTTTATAAAATAATCGCCAAATCATACAGTATAATCATGAGATCATCCGAGATAATCAGGTGATTGGTCAAAAAGGTTGGTCTGATCGTCTAGTACGAGCTAACATTGTACAGGATAATTTGACCCAGGATGATGGTCCCGAGGAGTCATCCTGTACGATCGTTGACTAATTGTATCGTACAGGATGAACACGTGTATCATCTTAGATGATGTCTCAAAGTGGATTGGCCCAACCACATTCAAATCATCCTATGACTTCTGCCACCTGGATCATCTAGTATGAGGTAAGAATTATACAGGACTATCACCAATAATTATTTTATATCAGCTATTGGATGTGCTGTGATTGAAGAGGTGTATTTTTATTTAGATCATATAGGATGATATGGATCATCCTGGATGACGTGAGAAAAACTAAAAAAATTTAGGAGATGGAATGTGATGATCAGGAGGTTTTCAAAATAAAGAATAATAATACGAAAAGCATAATACAACACAAAAACTATACCAAAAACCAAACATAAATCAAAATCAAATAACATTTTTTTTTGAATAAATCAACTCCAATAAATAATAAATTTACCTTATTATTAGATTTAAAAGCCCATAAGAAATTAATTGATAATGCTAAAATCTAGAAAGGATAGAAAACCAATCTTGTTAACTCTAACTCAGATTCCTTACAGGTTAAAATCCTTTTTTAACAAAAATAATGATTTTCAAATTCATGTGTTTGAAGATATCAAGTGGCACATAAATACTTCTAAGATTTAAAGATTTGAAAGAGAAGGAAGCTTATTTCTTGGTGGGCTCATTTTGTGCCCCTTTTTCAGTTATTTATCACACTTTGAGCATCTTTTAATTTTTGATATACTTTGTGTATCTTGTAATTATTTGGTGGTCATTGCACATCTTTTCAGTCTTGGGCTCATTTTGTGTATCTTATGATTTTTGCGAGCTTGTTTCCTTTCAAAACCTTTAAAGACTCCTGGTTGTGAGATTATCTTACAGATATAAAAGAAGAAAAAAATACTCTCTAATATATGGAAAGTAAACCACAAAATAGAATCATATCCATATGATAAATCAAACAACCTGATTAAGAAAACTTGAAAATGATTCATTGACTTGGAACATTATTCATATGAGATAGATTATTATAGGATGATAAAATAGATCTCTATTTTAAAGTCTAACTTTTAATTTGAAATAGATTTTTATTTCAAAAAAGAAAATACTCCACTAAATGAGTTAGAGGAAGAGTGACAATCATCAAATTTTCTTCCTTTAACTATTTTTAGAGGAGTCAGACATCGCTTACTAATTTTTAAAAAATGCAAGACAAAAATATCATTTGAGAATTCATTATCAGAAGTGAGCATTAATCAGATTCCTTTAAAAATACTAAGAAAAAATAACAGAAAATTAAATACATAAAATAAAAATACATATAAAGAAATAGACATACAAATAAAACAAAACACTGAAGAAAAACCAATAAAAAATTAAAAATATAAAACATAAACACATACAAAGAAATAGACATATAAATAAAATAAAATAAATAAAAAGAACAGAAATAGAAAGCATCAATTTCAAACATGAATATCTATTACACCTGATATGGTTCTTAAGATGCTGACAGTTTCAAAAGTAGTGGTTTAGTAAAGATATCAGCAAGTTGCTTTTCAGTGGCTATATGGTGTAGCTCAATGTCTCCTTTGGTAACATGATCCCTAATAAAGTGGTGCCTTATGTCAATGTGTTTGGTCACAGAGTGTTAGATTGGATTCTTTGAAATATAAATGGCACTAGTGTTATCACATAGGATTGAAATTATGCCTAAAGGTAATCCTAAATCCAGAATTTGTTATTTTAACTAAAGGACTTGGGCCACACAACTTCCTAAGGTTATGTATTCAGCTTAAGCAGTGGACAGTGTAACTAAGTTCTATTTTCTACTGGACTAGGAGACTAAGGACTGTCGTATGAATTGACATATTCTAGAAGTGCTTTTTCTATTAACTCGGCATCAAACAAAATCTAAATCAGAATATCCTATGATTTCAAAGGAGGTGTTATACCTAGGATACCAAATTCCTAAGTCTTGGGTTCCTAAGAGATATCTAAGGATTCTCTTTACAGTAATCAAGTCGGACTGTTTTGGATCAGCTTAAAATCTATCACAAAGATGAATACTAAACATAATATCAAGTCTACTAGAAGTCAAGTAAAGAAGTGATCCAATTATTCCTCTGTATTTCTTTTGATCAATAGATTTTCCATTTAAATCCTTATCCAATTGAATAGTGGAACTCATGGGAGTGTTGATTGGCTTGGCTTTATCCATTTCATACTTCTTAAGGATATTCTTAATGTATTTTGATTGACTAAGGAAAGTTTCATCATCCTTCTTCCTTATGTTTAATCTAAGAAAGTAGGTTAGTTTTCCCATCATATTTATTTCAAATTCATTACTCATTACATAGATTTTTATAAGAAGATCCAAACAAAATATCATTAACATAAATTTAGACAATTAGTAGTTCATCTCCTACCTTTTTTAGAAATAAGGCAGTCTTTACACTCCCCTTATCAAATGTTCTTTATGGTAGGAATGTGCTTAGCCTTTCATACCATGCCCTGGGTGCTTATTTTTGTCCATATAATGCCTTTTTTTAATATGAACACCTGGTTAGGAAATTATGAGTTTTTAAAGCCTGAGAGTTGTTCAACATACACATCTTCTTTTATTACCCTATTCAAAAAGGCACTTTTCACATCCATTTGGTACAGTTTGAATCCCTTAAAGTAGGTAAAGACTAGTAGCACCCTAATGGATTCTAATCTAGCTACTGGGGAAAATGTATCTTTAAAGTCAATTCCTTCTATCTGGTTATACCCCTTAGCCACTAATCTTGCCTTATTTATCACCAGTACACCATAATCATTCATTTTGTTTTAAAAAATCCATTTAGCTTCAATCACACTCTATTCCTTAGGTCTTTCAACTAGCTCCCAAATATCATTCCTTATAAGATCCAAAATTTATTAGATAAGGCATGATTTATATTGGTGGGTTTAATCATTGAGATGAATGTAGAATGATTTACTTCTTTTTTAAGTCCATGCCTAGTTCTAACACCATCAGATGGGTCTCCTAAGATCAGTTCTTTAGGATGACTTGAAGAATATCTCCATTCTCTAAGTAGAGTGTTTTCAGGTTCTACCTTTTCTTCTAGATTTATATATTCTACTCCTTGGGTAACTTCTACTACTTCTTCTTCGTCCACCCTAGACCCTCCAGAATTATCAAATTCCTCAAAATTAATATGAGTGGTCTCCTCTACTATGAGTGTCCTTTTATTAAAGACTCTATATGATTTTCCAATATTTAAGTAACCTAGGAACACTCCTTCATCAGATTTTGGGTCAAACTTTCCTAGTTAAGACTTCCCATTATTCAGAATGAACACTTTACATCCAAAGACATAAAGGTGAGAGAGGTTGGGTGTCCTACCCTTAAGGATTTCATAAGGTGTCTTATTCAACTTTGATCTAAGATTAACCCTATTCAAAATATAACAAGCAATATTCATCACTTCTATTCAAAAGTATTTGAGAAGTGAGTATTTAGCTAACATGGCTCTAACGGCTTCTACGCAGGTCCTATTCTTTCTTTCAGCTACCCCATTCTATTGAGGAGTCATAGGAGCTGAAAAATTATGATCTATCCCTTGTTCCTTATAGTAAGATTCAAAATTTTTATTATCAAATTCTCTACCATGGTCACTATGAATGGTTAAGATTTCACAACCTAGTTTTCTCTGAATCTAAGTAGAAAAAGATCTAAACTCATCAAATGATTCACTTTTATGAGATAGGAATACAACCCAAGTAAACCTCGAATAATCATTAACAATCATATACCCAAAAACTTTTTCTCCTAGGCTTGCAGTACTGATAGGTCCAAAGAGATCCATATGAAGGACTTCTAAGGGTTTATTAGTGAAAATCTCTTTGATTGAGTGGAAGGAGGATTTGACTAGTTTCCCTAATTGACAGGCATCACACAGGTGGTCCTTAGTGAACTCTAGTTTGGAATTCCTCTCACTAAGTCTTTTGGGGTGATTTTTCTAAGGCTTTTCATGCTTGCATGACATAATCTTCTATGTCATAACTAGGATTCATCAGTAATTATTTTTAAGCAAAAAGTAGTATCATGTTTAATGTAATTAAGATCATCATGTAGATATTATTGATTCTCATTTTTTACAAAATAATTTTGTTATTTAAGCTTATTATGCAGCTGGTTGATAGAAACTTTTTTGCTGAAGCCTTTATCATAGAGCTGGCTCATGCTGAGCAGATTTTGTTTCAAGCAATCTATAAGTAAAACATTTTCAATGATCAAAATTTTTAAATTGCCAATTATACTTAAGCCCACAACTCTCCTAGTGATGTTATCTCCAAATGTCACCTTGTCTCTTGCCCTGGCCTCCAGCAAAATGAATTTATTTGCATCTCCAATCATGTGCCTTGAACATCCACTGTCGAGGTACTATATGCTCTCACATGGCCTTTTGTGAGAGCATCCCTACAAAATCATTAGATGTGAAATTTGGTAACCCAAAGAAGTTTGGGTTCTACCTTATGGAATGTGGGATAAAATTCTTGCATGCTATGCTATAACTTTTGCAATTTTGGTTTCTACACTAAATATGTTCTATGGTGGATAGTGCAAGTGTGGAAGATATGTCCTAGCATGCCACAAAAGAAATTTCTAGCACCAGGAAAAGGGTTAACTAATCTATGTAGGTGATGGTGCCTCTTCCTAGGTTTGAATGCATGCTGTGCTGATGGTTTATGAAATTCTATAAGTAAAGGTGGTGTTTTATTTTCTTTAAAGGTTGTTAACTTTTCTTGCAGAAATTTGCTTGTATTTTGAAGAATTGAAGTATCCATTTTTAATGCATGCTCCCTACTGTCGAATTAAGATGCAAGAGTTTCTAATTCCTTAAAAACTTTTTCTAATTCAACATGAAATGATTTCAATGACTCATGTTCAACAGTTAAATCAGAATGCTTCTTATTTAAAATATCAAATTCATCTAACAAAGCCATATGATTGCTATCAAGAATAGATTGATCTTTCCTTAAGCATTCAATCTCTTTCTATAGAATTGAAAAATTAAATTTGAGGCTTGCATGTAACTTTTTAAGCTTCCTATATGAAGAATGAATTTTTTTAGAAACTTCAAATAGTTGTTTATATGTAAGCTCACATACCTACTCTTGATCAAAATGATCAAGATGATCATCTACCATTTAGCACAGGTTGGTTACCTCCTCTTCTGCTTCAGTTTCAGAAGAGTTTGATCTAAAGTCTGCCTAAAAAGCCTTCTGAATCCTTTATTTGCCCTTCTTGAATTTAGGGTTTTCTTCACCTTTCTCCTTACTTGGGTGAGCTTGAAGAGTTGGGCAATCAGACTTCAGGTTCCCTGGCTTCCTACATTCAAAACATATAACATCAGAGGTATTTTAGAATTCTTACCATTCTTACCTTTGTTCCATTTTTTATGATGCTTTTTCTTTCTCTTTAGAAAGCTTTTGAACTGCTTAGTCATTAAAGAAATGTCATCATCATCTTATCCAGAAGAGTCACTGTCAGAATCCTTAGCCTTTAAGGCTATACTTTTCTCTTTATTCTTTTCACCAGCATCAAGCTGCCTTTAATTCACACCTTGCTACTGGGCAATGAGTGACCCAAGTAAGTTATCAATGGAATAAACATTCAGATCTTTAGATTTAGTAATGGCAGAAATTTTAGCATCATCGAAACAAGGTAAACATCACAAAATCTTGTTAATTTTTTCAAAGTTTGTAAGCTCTTTTCTTAAGGTATGCAGAGAAGTAACAATCTGAGTAAACCTAATATACATTTCAGAAATAGATTCACTAGGTTTCATGTGAAAAAGTTCATAATCGTGATCCAGAATATTCAGCCTATATTATTTTACTTCATTAGTTTCCTCATATGTTATGCAAAATTTATCCTAAATTTCTTTTCCAGTTGAATAAGTGGAGACACGCATATAATCTTCAGATTTTAAAGCACAGAAAAAATAGCTTAAACATAAATCATTCAGTTGGGCTAAATCTTTATCTTCTATAGTCTATTCAGCAAAAGATATTTCAGTTTTAATGTCATTCGCTAATTTAAAAGGTATAAATATCCTTCTTGAACTAGCATACACATGCGATAATTAACTGATTGTAAAAAGGTGGATATACGAATTTTGCAAAAATCAAAAGGAATATTATCAAATAAAGGTGGTTGTGTAATTGAATATCCTTCTGCAGTATTATGATTGCCAAAATTAGCCATGAATCTTTTTTCAAAAGTTCTCTAAAACTTAATTTATGAATACCGCTCTAATACCACTTGAAAGTTTGTGAGAGTTGTTAAACCCTAAAGAACTAGTCCAGAGGCTAACCAAGAGGGGGGTAAATTGGTTATTTTAACAAACAATAAATTAAAAATTCCTTGATGCAAAAGCAGATTAGTTTCACAATAATTAAAATTTTTGAGATTTTCAACACAGAATAATTCATAGAAAAGATGCAAAAATTAAATATTAAAAAGTAAATAGAAAGAACACACCAGATTTAAAGTGGTTCAGTCAACTTGACCTACATCCACTCTATGGAAACCTCTTTTCCTGGTATTGCACTAAAAGTAGTGTCTCTCCTTTTACCCCTACAGCAGACGGAGAAGCCCTTACAAAATCTTTCCACCGACCCGATGAGGTAGAGTACCTTAATTTTTTTACTCCCTCCTGAGGTAGAGTGCTAGGAAATCCTTTTACTCTCTTCTAAAGTAGGCAGAGAATCTAAATTTGATGTTGATGAAAATCTTCCTAGAGTCACCAAGGAACCAGAAAAGCAGCTTGATAAAGACGATGGAAACCTTGCTTGGAGCAACCCTTGTGAATTTCTCACAATCCCCCTTATAAGGATTTCTCTCTCTCCCAAGCTCTCTCTTCCTTCTCTAGCTCTCTCTCAAGAAGACTAAATAGCAAAAGATTATCTCAAGGATAATAAGAGAGCTTAAATAAAGAGCCTTAAAAAAAGCCTTAATTTTTAATATGGAGGGACTGATCATCCAGTATGATTATACGATCATCCTATATGATTAGTTCAAAAATACCAATTCAGCGAGCACGAATTACATAGCCTTGTACAATTAGTTCAAGAGAAATAGACTTATCATCCCGGACGATTATAATATCATCCCGAATGATTAGTATAAAAATATTGAACTTCATCTAGTATAGTCCTTAGCGATGCCATATCATCCCATATGCTTCTCTATCATCTGGTATGAAAGATGTCAATCATCCTGGATGATTAGTTGAAAAACTATGGTATTCGTCTAGGATGATATGTAGCGATCCCTTATCATCCCATGCCTGTTCTCTGTCATCCATCGATCGTCCCGTACGATCGAATCGAATCAAATTTTATCATAATTATTCTCTTAATTATAGGGTTAATTTAGCCATGATTGTCATATAACGTCAAGGATGATAAGGCCCATCCTGTACAATATGTATAAAATTTGAAAAATAAAATATTGTCTAAATTGTGATTGGTGGCTATTTTTTACAATCTAAATTGATCGTCCTGTATGATCAATATCATACAGTATGATTAATATCATACAGTATGATTATTTTAATCTCTTAATTAACAAGGATGCCCTTATTTGGGTTTTCTATTTTTAACTAATCATCTAGTACAATATAAATCATCATGTACAATTACATCAAAAACTAAAAAATTTCTCTAACTCATCAACCCACTCCCTTGAGTGTATATGTGCAAAGTTACTTAGCTTGGGGTCCACCAGATACATGACTTAACTCAAGAAAGGTAAAATAATTATTAAAATAGAAATTACAGAAAGAATTAACCCTAGTCTACCTGATCTTGAGCTGATGTTCATTGCAAGTAAACTTGTGGACCTAAAAGGTTAGTAAGTAGGGTAAACAAAATAGATATGCAATAATAGTGGTAAAAAAGAAATTATAATGTTTGTTATCATCAAAATCACAGTACTTGGGCCCATATTTGGAACACTGTGCACCACTGCATCAAGGTATTCTTCAAACACAATCTTAAGTATTTAAGGGTCTGAAACATTAGAAAGATAACTTTTAATCCATGGTAATCAAACCTTTGGATTGAAAGTTCTCCTCACACAGATCCTATTGGATCAATTTAGAAGCAACCACTCTAGTGTATTGTAAGAATTAAACCCAAAATAATCAATGATCTTTGTTGCGTACTGGAGGGTGAAGAAAAAATTAGTGCCATCCATTTCATCACATTTAAAGCAAAGGAACAAATTTATTCATATCAGATCTTATATAACTTCCTATGATTCAATCCATTTAAATCCTAGCTATTTGATCTTAAATTAGTTGGCTAGGATTAATCCTTACTGTACACAAGGACCTCCCACACTTTTAATTTCCAATACTACTCAGCATTTGGAAAGTGCTCGCTTAGTCAACCACTAACTGTGTATTAGTTTTATTCTTACATTTTAATTAAATAAAAATGTCCAAAATTTTAAAAATTAATAATATTAATCTAATTAACCAAATTATGCAAACAACCTCTTTATGGATTTATAGCTAAAAACCCCAACCAAAAAACTCATTTCTAGGGTCTGGTGATTAATGGATCTCAGTGAATTGAATATTTACTAAAATTTATTAGTTGCCTAATTACACTACTTAAAGTTTGGATTACTTTCAAAGTTTATTGGGGGTTCTTGGAGATGCCTCCGAGGGGGGGGGGGGGGGGGTGGCCTTGATTCACCTCTGGACTTTCATAGAATTTCAAAAGTCTTAGGTCATTATTTCACCTAAAATTTTTGAAATTCATAATTATGAATCCATAATGTTTTCTACCTTACTATTTTTAGTGAATGCATTTATTTGTGAGGAAGTTAGATGGACATTGATTCTACACCAATTTAATACATAGGTTATCTTAAATAAATCCCCCAAACCCTAGGTCTAGTTACTTTAACAAAACACTAAAAAAATTTCTTAGGTGTCCAGAGGAACTCAAAATATTATGGGATTCTCCTGAGGTCCTTAGGGACTTTTGGATTTAATTTCATGAATGTTTGAACCCATTTGGCCGCCTATTTAGCAAACCATAAAATTAGTCCCCTTAGGAAATCCTATATGACCTAGGAAATAAAAATAATTTTTTAAGGGTTAGTGGTATAAATGTGAATTATGTATTATTTAGTGAATTTTATTTCTAATGAAAATGTGTGTTTTATTTATTTTGGTGCAGGAAAAACATAAAAATTGGTAGAAATTCTATGGAGCCTTCAACACCGTGGCATCCGACAAAACAACGCTGCAGTGCTACCTTTAATACCACCGAGGCATTCAAATTCCGATATTGCTACATTGAGTTCTCTATTTATAAGCACTGTGGTGGTAACATAGATAGTGCCATAGTGTTATCAATATTGCAGCATCAAAAAGTTTGCATGGCAGTGCAAGACTCTCTTTTTTCTAAAACCACATCACCATAATTTCTTAAGTCTTGGAGCCATTTTTGCACTTTGAGCACCACAACACTCAAATGTCTACAACACCATAACATTGTAGTTGTAACTTCCTAGGGGCATGTTCTATTAGTGGTGAGACATGACTATTCAGTAAGTAACTGATCCACATCAGCAAGTGTCATAGTGGTGCAAAAGCTTATTTGTCAAGGTGCTAGTTCACTTCAGGGTCATTTATAGTGCCATTATTTTAAGCGCTGCAACACCAGTTATAATTTTTTATATTTTTATATAAATAGTTATAATGTTATGTTTATAAGAGAGTTTAGTCACGTGTGTAATTTCAATACTATTTAGAGTACTTCTCCAGTTTTCTCTTAGAGTAAATCTAAGGAAGGCTAGGAAGTACAAGATATAATTATTTGGAGCATTTATCCTGTGTTTCTTGAAGCGACTCTGTAAGTTAAAGGGAGAATTAGTGTAGAGGAGATACTTTGATCCTTCCCGGTGATATCACTCTCTTATATTTTTCATTCTTCTATGAGTTTAATGAAAATGAGTTTTCATGATATTCATTCAATTATGGATAATTCTCTTATTTTAGATTGTTGTGATGAAAGGTATGTTAAGTATTAATGAAGACTACTATTCAATAAACTATTAAAAGATGTTTTTTAATATTATCCTGCTATTTATTTAATGTACATAATGGCCATATGCGTAGTTAAAACTTAGTGTGATGTATAAAATTGGCAGAGGAATGTAAGAATAACCATGAATATTGAGATATGATATTTTGTATGCCTAGACATAAGATGTAAAATTTTTAAGATTCTTAAGGGGATATTATAACTGTATGAGGTTAGCAGATATCTTTTTTACCCCTACAAACTCAACAGAGATCTACGAATGCATATGCTCTGAATCACATTACTTTGAAGAATCTCATTAGGAAAGTTATACAATAATTACTCATCAATCCGAAGCACTTTAATTTAATATTATATTAAATATTTTACTATTTTATTCAGTAATAGAATCTCCAAAAATATCATTTTATTTTAATAGGATAATTATTATAATTATAGTAGACAATTATAGTTTGTTGCAAGTAATCATACTTCCTCGTGGATTTGGCACTCTACTCTATCACTTTATTACTTTATTCAACATGTATCATTTTATATATTAAATGGGGTTTGTTATTATTTATATCAAAGAAAATCTAAGTATTTTTTAGGGGTGATAGAGCCCTAGATTTTAATATAATTCAAAAGTTCACTCCATACAACAAATTAACTCCTATCATGCTTCCTTTTTATATTCTTCCTCGAATAGATTTACTAAAAGGAGACTTTGGGAATAGTTCTCCAATTTCTCTTCTTTAGTTGATTTGTTGTGGCTCATTGATGGTGATTTTAATATCATTTCTTCTCCTTCTAAGATATTAGGTGGGGGGGGGGGGGGCAGGCATTCCTAATTCTCTCTCCATGGAAGAATTTAATAACATTATTTTAGATTAAAATATTAAGGACATTGGTTATTTTTGTAGTAATTTTACTTGGAACAATGGAAATCTTTGGCAGAGGCTTGATAGTGTCCTTTTTAATAATAAAAGGATTTCCAATTTTTCTTATACTCATGTGAAACATTTGAGCAAAACTTTGTCTGATCACTCTCCTATTTTAGTTAGTATCAAAATTCAAGGGTGTCATTATTCTCCCAAGTTTAGATTTCAAAATATGTTGTTCCTTGATAAGAGATTTCTTATTTTGGTGCATGATAATTTGAATGCTCCTCATCATTTTGATAATTCTTATTTTGGGATATTTAGGCTTTGGCTGAAACTTAAAAGATTGAAATTTAAAATTAAGTGGTGGAACAAAAATATTTTCAAAAACTTATTTTCTAATATTTTAGTTGAGAAGAATACAATTGTGCTTCCGGAGAATTCTTATATGAAAGAGGCTAATAATATTAAATGCCCCTTCTATTTAGGAGATTCTTGATGCTATTCTTAGTATGAACTTTGATTCTGTGGCTAGTCCTAATGGCTTTACTACTTTTTTTTTAATAAAAATGGGATACTATTAAAGAGGACCTTGTGGATGCCATTTTGGATTTCTTTGGTGGTACTCTTTTGCCTAAATGTTTTTCTTGTACCTATATTATGCTTATTCCTAAGAGAAATGTTATCAATAATTGGGAGGATTTTAGGCATATTAGCCTTTATTCATTTTTCAACAAGCTTATCTCCAAGATTATTATGGGAAGGCTAGCTTTGTTCCTCCCTAAGATTATTTATCCTTGTCAAATAGGTTTTGTTAAGGGGAGAGCTATATCTGATAATATCCTTCTTTATTAAGAAATGATTTATGAGATTAATGCTAAAGTTAGGGGGGGACATCATTTTTAAGCTGGATATTTCTAAAGATTATGATAATTTTGTTGGGATTTTATCTATAAAATCATGAGTTCCTTTGGCTTTGATTTTCATTTTCTATAAATTATTAAAAATTACAATGAGAATTACTATTTTTCTATTATTATCAGTAGTGAGAGTATTGGGTTTTTTTAATGGTTCTCAGGGTCTTAGGAAGTGGGAACCTCTTTTCGTTTTTCTTTTCATTATTATTGTTGAATACTTGTCTAAAGGCCGTAATGATCTTTTTGGAAACCATCAGACTATGTACATTCATTCTAATGGGGGTCTGCCCATTACTCATTTAAGCTTTGCTAATGACTTTATCATATTTTCTAACGGTTCAATTAAGATGGTCAACCTTTTATGAAATTTCTTCATAGTTTTGCGGATATCCGTGGTTTATTTATTAACATAAATAAAATTTATTTTATTCCCACTAAGAACATTACTATCAATCGTATTAATGGTAACAAAAATAGAACTAGGTTTCTTCATAGTAATCTTCCTATTAATAATCTTGGCATTCCTCTTTATTAAGGTAAGAAGAGGTTGTTTATCTTTGATGATATTATTACTTCTATTCAGAAGAAGCTTTCATCTTGGGAATTTAATTTTCTTTCTTTTGGTGGAAGACTTATCTGTATCAAAAGTGTTTTATGCTCTTTACCTATTTATACACTCCAAATTATTCATCCCACTAATATTATTGATAATCATATTGAAAGAATTTTTTTTAAAAAAATTTGGGTTCTTCCCCTAACTGTTGCAATTCTGGATCCCTAGTCTGTGATTTTGATGATGATAAACATTATTGATTGATTTTTTTTCAGTGAATATTTTTTATATTTCTTTTGTGTATGAGCACTAATATTACTGGTAAAATATTCACTGTTCAAGGCTACTAGAAGCTCAAGACTGGGTAAAATAGGAATATCAAGTAAAAAGAGTCTGTACTTTTATTTTTCTTTAATTTTTATTTCTTGAGTCTCACAACATAAGAGTGTATTCAATTGGGTGACCATGCATACACATACAGGGGGAGTGAGAAAAATTTAAAGTTAAAATTTTTTTATACTAATCCGACTGTACGACTTACAATCATACTATACAATCAGTTATAGAAAGAATCAGCTTAACAACTAATAGAATAATTAATTTCTATGAACTAATCATACTATATGATATAGATCGTACTGAATGATTTACTATGATCTAAAAAACCTAGCCACCGAATAAATTAAGAAAGATATTCAAAATTTTATTTTTGAACTAATAATATTGTACGGTCTGATTCATACTATATAAAAATTTGAAATCTTACTTAAATTAACTCCCATAATTTGTCAATCAAATCATGGGTTAATTAATGATAGCAGATCATACTATACGATCTTGATCGTACAGTACAATTGGTAGAAATAAAATTTGGTTGTCCCAAAGATCGTACCAAATGAAACCATAATTTTTTAACTAATTGTACTGTATAATATTTATATCATACTAGACGACGAACTTGAAATTAACTAGCTGTATTGTGTGATGATAGAAGTACGAGAAGATTAATAGAGATAATTTCCATTCATCCCAGTAATGGTCCTGTATGAATGGAGAGAAAGCAAACATATTGTGCTGGATGATCTTTGGATCATACTGTACTATGTGTTTAAAAAAATGAATAGTTTGTTTGAACAACTATTTACATCATACTAGATGGGTCTAGTTTTCGAACTGATCATACTATGCGAATTCCAATTGAACTGTATGAACAAGGACGACCAACTTAAATTTTTAGGATTTTTTGAAGACCAATACTTAAGAATCATTTTTTGGAATCTAAAAAAAAAGAGAGGATTTTGTGACTGCTGAAGGAACTATGAAAAAGAAGCTTTTGAGAGAAATCCAAGGTTTGAGAGGAAGGAGAAGGTGAGGTTGAGCGTGAAGGAGAAGGAGTGTGAGGGGATCACATGGTTGCTCCAAGCTAGCTACACCCTTGCTACACCTATGGCCTTGGTGAGTCCATGAAGGCTCTATTGGGAGAGATGCTTCTAAGTCAAGTCCTTGAGGAACTTTGCTTTCGCTAGGAAAGAGAAAAAGTTTTGGGTTCTCTACCATCTCTAAGAGGGAGCAAAATGATTCAAAATTCACTGCCATCACTAAAGAAGGTGACATAGCTTTCGGCACTCTACAACATCAAGTTTGGTGAAAGTGAGTTTGTAAAGGCTTATCCGCCTTGCTCCGTCACTAGGGAAGGAGACATAGCTTCCAACACTTTGCTGCATCAAGTTTGGTGAAAGTGAGACTGTAAAGCCTTATCAGCCTTGCTGTGAGAGCAAAAGAAGAGTCACATTATCTTAGTGTAATTCTTGGAGCGGAGAACTCCGGGGAGTGGATGTAGGTCAAGGTTAACCGAACCATATAAAATCTCTGGTGTACTTTTTCATTTTTTGTATTTTACTTTTCATATTTAATTTCTATGATAACTACTTGGTGAAAATCTAAGATTAATGTTCTGTTGTGTTAATTAGAATTTCATTATTATTACTAAATTTGTTGTTAAATTATTAGCTTCTATATCGGGTGAACAAATTATTTATTTTAAAGTTTCAAAAAACTATAAAAAGAATAGTATTTCTGCTTAAGATTTTTTAAATTACTAATTCACCTCCCTGTTGGTGTGCCTTGGGCTAGTTCTGTAAGGTTTAACAAACTTCTTGAACTTTCAAGTGCTATCAGAGAGGGTTTCAAAAATAATGTTTTAGAAAACTTTTAAAAATTGATCAATGAATCATTTTGGTAATCATAACACAGTTGAGGGTTATTTAGTAAATCGTCCACCTTTATTTGACAATATACTTTTGACTTTTGAAAAATTCGCATGTCTACTTTCTTGTAGTCTATAGATTATTGCATGTGGATGCTAATCCAAGAAGGATATTATGCACCTTTTCATTTTCTGAATGGCATTAAAATTGAACTTTCATTTAACGAATGGAGTAATGAGGATAGAGATTTAGCCCAACTGAGTGCAACATATTTAAACTATTTATTCTGTGCTTTGAAATCTAAAGATTATAAATATGTATCAACTTGTACCACTAGAAAAGATATTTGGGATAAAATAGTGAAGTAAAATAGTCTAGGTCAAACATCTTGCTTCATGACTACAAACTATTTTGCATAAAACCTAGTGAATTAATTTCTAAAATGTATACTTGGTTTACACAAATAGTTACATCCCTGCATGTATTGGGTAGAGAACTGACAAATCCTAAAAAAGTTAATAAGATTGTACATTATCGACCTACTTTTTATGATGATAAGAATACTACAATTATTGAATTGAATAACTTGAATGTTTACTCCATTAACAATTTACTTGAGTCACTCGTTGCCTACGAGCAAGGAGTGAGTTAAAGGCAAAGTGATGCATGAGAGAAGAAGAAGGAGAAAACTGTAGCATCAAAAATAAATAATTCTGACAGTAACAGTTTTGCAGTAGAGGAGGATGACAACATCACCTTAATGATACGATAGTTGAAGAGCTTTTTTAAAAGAAAATAGAGGTGTCATCAACAGCCTTGGAGCAAAGGTAAAAGTAGCAAAATGTTAAAGTTTCTTCTGACATAATTTACTTTGAATGTAGGAAACCAGGTCACCTCCGAACTAACTACCCTAACCTGAAGACTCACTCGATTAAGGAGAAGGGTGAAGAGAAGATAAAGTTTAAGAAGGGCAAGAAAAAGACATAGAAGGCTTTTTGAGCTGACTCCGCTTAAGAATCATCTGAACTAGAAGCAGAGGAGGAGGTAAAAAACTTGTCTCTTATGCATAACGATAACCTTGATTAATCAGATCAAGATGAGGTATGTCAACTTTTCTATGATGAATTACTCATTATTTCAAAAAAAATTCATGATTCATAGAGGAAGCTAAAAAGGATGCATGCTAGTCTTAATATAATTTTTTTTACTTTGCAAAAAGAGCATGCAAGTTAATTACCAAGCATTCAAATTTAGATTGTGATCACATGACCTTTCTTGACGAATATGATGCCCTAAACAAGAAGCATATCGGGTTAGCCAAGGCATACAAGTCCTTAAAAATATTGCATATTGAATTAGAAAATGCATACAAAGGATTATAAGTATGTGCATTAGAAATAGATGGCAGGGAGTATACATTAAAATTGAAAGGTCCATTCTTGAAAGTGCAAATAAGATTTTCGAAGCAAAACTAATTGCACTTGAGAATAATGAACCAACACCTACCCTAAAATAATTTCATAACCCCTCAACACAGAATATATCACATAAACCTAGGAAAAGGAACCATGATGCACATAGGTTAATAAATCCATTTCCTGGTGTTAGGTGTTACTCTTGTGGCATGTTAGGTCACATCGCCCATACTTGCATAATTCACCATAGGACACATCTAGTGTGGAGGCCTAAATTGCATTCATCACAGCATATCATGCATTCATCCCATTCATTAGGGAGAAAGGTGGAACCAAAACTCATTTGGGTTCCCAAATCTAACACTTAAGTGACATTGTAGGGGTGCTCTCCCAAAAGGCCTAGTAAGAGCATGTGGTACCTAAATAGTGGATGCTCAAGGCACATGACTGATGATATGAAACAGTTCATTAAACTGGAGGTCAGGTCAAGAGGCAAGGTGACACTAGGAGATAATACCATTAGGAAAGTGGTGGAATCAGGTATAATTGATAATGCTAAAAGCTTTATTACTGAGAATATTCTTTTAACAGCTGGTTTAAAGCATAATTTATTGAGCATTAGTTAACTGTGTGATAAAGGTTTTGATATAAATTTTCTTTCTGAAAAATTTGTAATTAGTTTAAATGAGAAACTTTTGTTAGAAGGAAAATGAATAAATAATGTTTACATACTAGACTTAAACAGCATCGAATATTCTAATTCCATATGTTTGAAAATGATTGTTGATGATTCATGGCTATAGCATAGGAGACTATGTCTTGTGAGCATGAAAACCCTTTGAAATATTACCCAAAAAGATCTAGTAGAGGCATCCCTAAGTTAGACTTCACTAAGGACCAGCTATATGATTCTTGCCAACTTGGAAAATAAGTTAAGTCTTTATTTCATTCAATTAAGGACATCAACACCTCTAGGCCACTAGAAATACTTCATATGGAGCTATT
This sequence comes from Dendrobium chrysotoxum, assembly GCA_019925795.1. Lineage (NCBI taxonomy): Eukaryota > Viridiplantae > Streptophyta > Magnoliopsida > Asparagales > Orchidaceae > Dendrobium > Dendrobium chrysotoxum. The sequence continues at coordinate 38,565,578 of CM034312.1, forward strand.
TGGACCTATTAGTACAGCCAGCCTAGGAGGGAAGACATATGGATTTGTAATATTAGATGACTTCTCTAGATTTACATGGGTTAGATTTCTAGCACATAAGAGTGAGTCATTTGAGAAATTTAAAACTTTCTCTACTTAGATTCAAAGAAAATTAGGATGTGAAATTTTAACCATTCATAGTGATCATGGTCGGAATTTAAAAATGATAAGTTTGAATCTTTCTGTTAAGAGATAGGTATAGAACATAACTTCTCTGCCCCTAAGACCCCTCTGAAGAATGGAATAGCTAAGTAGAAAAATAAAATCTTGGTAGAAGCTGCTAAGGCAATGCTAGCTGAATACACTCTCCATATATACTTTTGGGCAAAAGTGGTGAATACTGCTTGTTATGTTTTTAATAGGGTGAATGTTAGATCCAAACTGAATAAGACACCGTATGAACTCTTTTAGGGTAGAACACCAAAGTTTTCCTAGTTACATGTCTTTGAATGTAAATGCTTTATCTTAATCAATAAAAAATCACCCTTAGGAAAATTTGATTCCAAGTCTAATGAAGGACTCTTCTTAGGTTATTCATCTATAGGGAAGGCCAATAGAATCTTCAATAAGAGGTGCTTAGTAGTAGAAAAGCCTACCCATATTGAGTTTAATGAATTAGATAGGACCTCTGAATCTAAACTTGAAGAAGAAGTGGAGGTCATTCAAGGGGTAGAAGCCATTGCCATAAGAGATAGAATAGAGCATCAGGAGCATTGGCCTAAAGAATAAAGATATTCTTCTAGTCATCATAAAGAACATATCTTAGGAGACCCATCTGAAGGTGTTAGAACTAAGCATGGGCTTAAGAAGGAGGTTAATCATTCTGCATTTATCTTCATGATTGAACCACCAACATAGATTAAGCCTTCTCTGATGAATTCTGGATCCTAGCAATGCAGGAAAAATAAAATAAGTTTGTTAGGAATGATGTTTGGGAGTTGGTGAGTAGACCTAAAGACCATAGTATTTTAGGAACTAAAAGGGTTTTCAAGGATAAAATGAATGACTCTGGCATAGTAGTAAGGAATAAGGCTATATTAGTAGCTAAGGGGTTCAATAAGATTGAAGGGATTGATTTTGAAGATAATTTGGCCCTAGTAGCTAGACTAGAAGCCATAAGAGTTCTCTTATCCTTTGCTTGCTTTAAAGCATTTAATATATATCAAATGGATGTTAAAAGTGCTTTCTTAAATGGGATAATCAAAGGGGATGTATATGTTGAGCAACCCTATAGTTTTAAAAACTCAAAATTCCCAAATCATGTATTCAAACTAAAGAAGGCCATGTATGGGTTGAAGTAAGCACCTAGAGCCTGGTATGAAAGGATGAGCATATTCCTTCTAGATAAAGGCTTTGTTAAGGGAAGTGTAGACACCACCCTCTTCCTAAAGAAAGAAGGAGAAGAATTACTCATTATTCAAATTTATGTTGATGGCATCTTATTTGGATCCTCAGATAAAAACCTATGTGATGAATTTTCAAAAATAATGAGTAGAGAATTTGAGATGAGTATGATGGGAGAGCTAAAATACTTTCTTAGATTTAGTGTTAAGCAGAAGGATGATGCAACTTTCCTTAGTCAATCAAAATACATTAAGGATATCCTTAAGAAATATGAAATGAGTAATGCTAAAGTAATAAACTCTCCCATGAGCTCTACTATTCAGTTAGACAAGGACGCAAATAAAAATCAATCAATTAGAAGAAATATAGAGGGATAATGAGATCACTACTTCACTTGACTGCTAGTAGACCTGACATCATGTTTAATGTTTATCTATGTGCTAAATGTTAGGATGACCCCAAAGAATCACACATGATTGCTATTAAAAGAATTCTTAGATATCTTTTAGGAACCCAAAATATAGGAATCTGGTATCCTAGAAAAAGTACTTCTTTTGAGATCATAGGATATTCTGATTCTAAATTTGCAGGTCATAGGATTGATAAGAAAAGCACCTCTAGAACAATCTAATTTATAGGATAATATTCGGTCTCATGTTCCAATAGAAAATAGAACTCTGAATCCCTATCTTCAGCTGAAGTAGAATATATAACTATAGGGAGTTGTGTTGTACAAGTCCTATGGCTTAAAAAATAAATCTTAGAACTTAGACTACCTGTAGGCACCATTCAAATCATGTGTGATAACACTAGTGTCATTTGTATATCAAAGAATCCTATCCTACATTCAAGGACCAAACACATAGACATTAGGCATCATTTTATTAGAGACTATATGACAAAAGGGGATATAGAGCTACATCATGTAGCTACTGAAATCAATTGGGAGATATATTCACTAAACCCCTAGGCTATGACTCTTTTTGCACCTTAAGGACTAGGCTAGGTGTTATAGATATTCATGCTTAACTCAAGATAAATCAAAAATTTCCATCATTTAAAATTAGCAATTTATGTGTGTTACATTCCATTATATATGTTTGTTGTGTATATTGATTTATGTATTGTCATTTTTCTACATGTTATTTTATTTTAAAGATCTTTTCTAATCATCACACACACACTCATCTCCAGATTAAAAAAAATAATCAAAATTAAAAAATTTTATAGTACTATATAATCCATGTTCATAATGTACGGTATGATCATTTATGCACAAATCACAGTCATTAGCTAAATCAACGGTCCATATGAGTTCAATTATTAGTGATCATATTGTATGAACCACCATTCGTACTATATGATCCATGTGTGAGAATCTATTGGGATGAGTTAAATTCAATTAGTATGATCATTATTGTATTTTGTATAGTACGAACCTCCGTTCGTACTGTACGATACACATGTTAGAATCTATAAGGATGAATTCAATTTGGCCGATACGATCATAATTGCACTTTATACTGTATGAACACTTGTTCCTACTGTATGATGCATTTAGTCAAAAGTTATGTAGACGACTCCTTGGGATGAACATAATTCCTTAAGATCATCCAGTGTGATACCGATCGTATTATATGAGTTAACCACCTTTTTTTGACAAGTCGTCCAGATGATTTAACTCCTCTGATCATATTATATGATACCACATCATACTGTATGATTTGTAGAAGTCTATAAATTAGAGAGTTTTTTAATGGTTTTAATCACTCAACTCATCTTTCCTTTGAACTCCTAACCTCTCCAATCTAAATTCTCCAATGGCCGGTGGAAGTAAACATGGTCGAATGACCCAGCGGAGCTCCTCTTCTTCTCATCGCTTTGACGATCGATTTCCATCTGCTAGAGATGGAAATGCGTGCTACAAATTCAAGGAGGCTCGAATCTGCCTCTCCAGAATGCTTAATCAACTAGCTCTCAACTTCGAGGTGATGAACCTCTTTTCCTACACTAATCTTCAATTCCTACTCACACTAGCCTTTCCTTTTAATTCCAAACTTCTCTATGAATTCCTAGCCAACCTTAGGCTCAATATAGAAACTTTTACCATGACCTCATATGTATGCCGACAACCCATAGAAATCACTAAGGAAGATTTAGAGGAGTATATTAGTCTTTTTACTAAAGAACCTCATCCATAATCTATGATCTCTACAACTGATTTTGAGTGGAGTGCTATAAACCTAACCATTAAGAATGTGCCTTTAAATCAACATCAACCCATTCCACTCCCTAAATCAAAATGCCTGAGTTATCCAGCATGATCGTGTCAACATCACTCCACTTCTTTCCATAGTCACTTATCTAATAATATCCAATACTTAATTTAATGAAGCTCATATAATTATTTATTATATCCAAAACATGACTCCAATTCTACATCTTAATACCAGGAGGAAGCAAAATGTCTCACTACAATATATCATAGGCTATGTATTAGATAAAAAATACCAAATCAACTACCCTGCTCATCTTAATAATCTTCCCATTATCTATAGGGATGCTTCATTTCGTATTCTTTTCCATCAGGGGCACGAGCATGATGAGCCAAATTTTGCTAAAGAAGGGGAAGCTGCTCCTGCTGGTGAACCTACACCGCCACCAATACCACCACCTACACCTGCCTATCTTGTCTACCCTCACGATGATATAATTCAGCGGCTCGAGCGATTGTTAACCCGGCTAGACTATCATATTCAATAACAAGAGCAGTAGCATGAGGAAGATAAGAGATGGTTTGGAGAAAAGTTTTCTTGAATTAAGGATCAATTCACCTCCATTCATAAAGACTTTCAATAACCAACACCACCAGTTGATCAGGATCTGTCTTATTTTTAGTGTTTGTTTATTGTGTTTTATTTATGTCTTATAAGGTTCACCTTTTTTGTTGTTCCTCCTCTTTCTGGTGATGTCAAAAGGGGGAGAAAATGTATGTTTGGTTGAATGTTTTATTTTAATAGAATCTAGTGTTTGTTTCTCCTTTCTATTATTTCATTTCTTTGTCATAAAAAAAACAAAAAAATGTAACCCCTAATTTTTAAATCTATCACCTAGTGAGGGGAAGCTTAGGAGAAAGGAATTTTTATCTTACCCATCAACCAATATTATTTTCCATCATCAAAAAGGTGGAGATTGTTAAAATCCAGGATCTTCAGTGTGTGATTTTGATGATGACAAATATTATTGATTGAGTTGTTATTTTTTTCCAATGAACATTTTTGATATTTCTTTTGTATGTGAGTAGTAACATTGCAGGTAAAATATACACTGCTCAAGGCTACTAAAAGCTCAAGACTGGGTAGAATAGAAATATCAAGTAAAAAGGGTTTATACTTTAATTTTTTTTATTTTCTATTTCTCGAGTCTGGTCACATAAGAGTGTATGCAATTGGATGACCTTGTGCACACACATAGGGGGAGTGAGAAAAAATTAATGTTAAAATTTTTAGTACTAATCATACTATATGACTTTTAATTATATTGTACAATCAATTATAGAAAGAATGGGCTTAATAACTAATTAAATAATTAGTTTCTATGAACTAAGCGTATTATACGATTCGGATCGTACTATAAGATTCGCTACGATCTGATAACCCTAGCTGCCGGATAATTTAAGCATGAAATTCAAAATTTGATTTTTTAACTAATCATATTATTTGATCTGCTGCGTACTGTATGAAAATTTAAAACCTTATTTTAATTAACCCCCATAATTAGTTAATCAAATCATGGGTTAATTAGTGATAGTAGATCATACTATATGATTTTATTATACCATACGATTGATAGAGATGAAATTGAAAGTTTGTGAGGGGTGTTAAGCCCTTATGAACTAGTCCCGAGGCTAACCAAGAGCGGGGGTGAATTGGTTATTTAAAAAAACTTCTTTAATAAAAAGAAATATCTTCTTATATCTTACAGCGAAAATGAATTAAATCAAAAATAAAAAGATCAATCATAGATTTCACCCAAACAGTTAATCGCAGTAAAATAAAATGTATAAAATAATCAAAATAACACACCAGAGTTATAGTGGTTCGGTCCAACCTGACCTACATCCACTCCTCGGAGGCACCCTCTAAGAATTGCACTAAACCTTTAGTGACTCTCCTTTAGCCCCCACAGCTAGGCGGAGAAGCCCTTACAAAATCACTTCCACCTTCCCCGGTGCGACGGAGTAGCCGGGTCCTTTGACACCAAAGAGATCTTCTTCTTCCCAAAACTTCTTGCGAGATGACCCTTGAATCCGATGGTACTTAGGTGCAAGCTTGCCAAAGCAACCATGTGAACCCCCTCACACTCCCTCGAAAATCCGCCTTCTAAGGCTCTTCTCCCTCTAAAACTCCACCCTTTCCACACTCCCTCTCAAGCTCTCTCTTCAAGTTTTTTCCAAAAAATATGAAGACTCAATGGCTACCAAAGACACATATTAAGTGCATTGAGAAAGTTTTCTCCAAAAACCCTTCCAAATTAGTTCTGGTGATAAAGATCATCCAGGATGATCTTAGGATCGTCCAATACAATGTGCTTAAAAAGATGGCTCCAGAAAACCCTAAAAACTCAATTCTGCCACCAAAGATCATCCAAAATGATCGCAAGATCATCCAAAATGTGAAGTTTTTGACCCGATAGTCCTAGACGATCTCAGGATAGTCCAGGATGATCAGTACAAATTTTGAACAAATTATCCAGTACGATATACAGATTGTCCAGGACGACCAGAATATCAAATTATGCATATTTGATTAAATAATCATAGGATTAATTTCGACAACATTATCATAGATCATCCAGTATGATATGGATCATCCTGGATGATTAGACCAAAAACTAAAATTTGAAATCATGCCTGAATTATTATGACGTCTAGGCTTTTGAGATTATATTGGATCATCCAAGATGATATAAATCATTTAGGATGATTAGTCCAAAAATTGAACTTCTGGTTTTGGCCAAATCTCACTCCCCCTGAGTGTGTGTGTATATGGTCACAAGTAAGCATACACCCTTACAAGACTTGACTTAAGAAGTCAAAAAGTACATCAATGAATATTACAAATATCATCACATCATAACCTATTTTACCCATTTTTTTGCCTTGATTCTTTGTTGGATGTTGCATGCTGTTCCTAAAATGTTAGTATACACATAAACAAATATGCATTATAAATACTAGGACATGTGAGCCATAATATTTATTATCATAAAAATAAGAACTTTTGAGCCCGAGTCGCAATAGAAATTTGGTCATCCCAATGATCATACCAAATGAAATCATAATTTTTGAACTAAACATTCTGTATAATATTTATATCATTTTATATGATGGACTTGAAATCTACTAACTATAGTGTATGATTATAGTAGTATGGGATGATAGAGAGAGATAGTTTCCATTCATCCTAGCAATCATCCTATATAAATAGAGAGAAAGCAAACATATCATACTGTACGATGTGTTCAAAAAATTGAACAATTCATTTGATGACTTTTTATATCATATTGGATGGTCTAGTTTTTAAACTGATCACACTACATGAATTCCAATCATACTATACAAATAGTTACGGCGAACTTAAATTTTTAGGCTTTCTTGAAGCCCCATACTTAAGCAATATTTTTTCAAATATAAAAAAGAGAGGATTTTGAGACTGTTAAAGGAACTCTGAAAAAGAAACTTTTGACAGATATCCAAGGTTTGGGAGGAAGGAGAAGGTGAGGTTGACCATGAGGGAGAATGACTACGAGGGGATCATACAGTTGCTCTGGGCTAGCTACACCCTTGCTGCTCCTGTGGCCTTGGTGAGTTCTTGAAGGCTCTCTTGGGAGAGAGGCTTCCAATTCAAGTCCTCGAGGTACTTTCCTTCTTTAAGAGGGAGAAAAAAGATTGGAGGTACGATGCCTTCTCCAGGAGGGAGAAAAACTTTGGGTTCTCCAGCTTCTCCAGGAGGGAGAACAATGATTCAAGGTTCGCTACCATCACCGAGGAGGGTGACATAGCTTTCGGCACTCCACTGCATTAGGTTTGGTGAAAGTGAGTCTGTAAAGGCTTGTTCGCCTTACTATGGGAGCAAAAGGAGAATCACTTTTTGTTAGTGTAATTCCTGGAGCAGAGGACTCCAGGGAGTGCTCATAGGTCAAGGTTGACCAACCACTATAAAATCTCTAGTGTGCTTTTTCATTTTCTGTATTTTACTTTTGCAATTAATTTCTATGATAACTTCTTACTGAAAACATGAGATTAATGTTCTGTTGTGTTAATTAGAATTTCATCATCATTATTGAAATTATGATTAAATTTTTTACTTCAGCATTGGGTGATCAAATTGTTTATTTCAAAATTTTTGAAAAACTAAAAAAAGAATTGTATTCTTTCTTAGGATTTTTTAAATTACCAATTCACCCCCTCCCTCTTGGTGCACCTCAAGATAGTTCTGTGAGGTTTAACAACCTTCTCAAACTTTCACTAACAATTCTAAAATCCACTGGAAGTCCTAGAGCAATTGTTATCATGTGTTGGCTAAATGTGGATTTGGTTGTAAGATGATGTTGGATTTGGCTCATGTTTTTTCAATTAAACATTGGTATTCTTTTAGGGCCAAGAAAAGTTTGTTGGCTAAATTCATGAATTGGAAATACTATTTAAGTAAACTCCCCACCATTTATTTCTTTAAAAAAGGGCAATTCCATGGTTTGGAAAAGGCTTTGCAGTATCAAGTGGGAAGCAATAAACTTTATACTTTGGGGCATTGGGGTCGCTAATATTTTTTTTTGGCAAGATCATTGGATGGGTTCAACTTCTTTTTATACATTGGTTAATTCCTATTATACTTCTATGGTTAAAGTGTTTAATTTTATTTGTAATAACTATTAAAATTTTCCTAAGCTTTTGGATATGGTCCCTAGCCATTTATTTAGCAAATTTTTAAAATTCCTTTAAAGTTAGAGGATGAGGATTGCATTCTTTTCAAAATATTTAATTCTGGTAAGTTCTCTCTGAAAGGCACTTGAATCATATTAAAGATAAGAAACCCATTTCTCCTATTTTTTCCATGATTTTGCATAAGGGTATTCCTTTCACTATAGCTATTTTCATTTAGAGGGTCTTGCATAATATTATCCCCACAGTCACAACTCTCTATTAGTGTATTGGGACCAACCTCATAACCCATTGATTAAACTAAACCCTGATGGCTCTATTAAAACTTGTACTAGTGGTTGTGGTGGCATCATCAGAAATTATTTTGGGGATCTACTCATTACTTTTGTTAGTCATCTTCAAATCAATTATGTTATTTTTTGCTGAGCTCAAAGCTCACTGCTATGGTTTTAATCTTTATCTAGCCATAAATTTCAAAGATATTTGGATGGAAATGATGCTTTTCTTTTGATTCAAATTCTATAAGCTAAAGGCTCTCAAACCTATAATCATGATCTTTTCTATTTGGTGAGGAAAATTATATTGCTTTTACTTAATTTTAATTACGAGTTAACTCATGTGTGGCATAAAGCCAATAGCTGTGCTGACTGGTCAACTAATTTGAGCTGTTCTCTTACTGAGTTTAAGGACTTTTTGGGGCATGCTCTCCCTAAACCCTTGTTGGCTTAACTTGATTGGATAATTCTATATTGGACTATATTAGGCTTTAATTTTTTTGTTTAGCCATTGGGTTGCTGCTTTTCTATTTTAGTTATTTATAGTCTCAAATTTGCCTTGTAAGTTGGGTTTTGGGGATTTTTTTTCTTATATTTTTTAGGTTGCTTTTGATTGGTCATTCTGTTGTCTAGTTTTTTGGTTTCTTCTATTTTTTGGGTCCCTGTTTGTCCCTTTTATTTCTATTTTAATGGGTTATTTCTTACCTTTGTGTCTTCTGGGTCCTTAGTTGTTTCTTTGAGGTTATTTGTGGGTCCTATTATCTTTCTTACCTCTATTTATTGGATCATTTTTTATGTTATTTTATTGTTGATTGTCCTTATTCCTGGTTGCTTTCGCTCTAATTTTTTAGTTAGTTGTGAGTTCCTTTGCTAGTCGTTCTTCTATTAGAGGGGGTTTATTGGCTCTATTTCTGATATTGGGTTTGGTTTTTCTCTTTGCTTCTTTGGGCTATTTGTTCTCTATCTGGGGCCTTAATATTTGTGTGTTTTTGTTTGTGATATGGGATTCTCTGCAGGTTATCTGCTACTTGGGCTTTTGTTTTGGGGCTATTGCTACTACTATAGAGTTGTTGGCTCTTAAATCGCTGGCCTAGGGTTATGTGTAGTATTCTAGTTATATCTTTATTGTTAAAATATTTTTCCACTATTCTTATATGGTTCAATCTCATCTTCTTTTGGAGGGTTTTCCTTTTACATATTTATTAATACTCTTTAGCCTTTTGTAGAATTGCATTATTTGCAGGATGATGGCGCTGAAAGATTTGCTGTGGATCTCTTGCTTTTGGGTGTTGGCTCCTGGCCACCCTAGATTTTTCTTAGGATTTTTTTATTACTTGTACTTAGATGAAATCTTTGGCTCATAGATTTTCTTTTCTTTTTTATGTACTTGTTCTATGATTTAGCGAGCTATTGATCCCTTTTAAGGACTTATAGTTTTTATTTTAATCAACGCGTAAGCCCGTCAGTGGATTTTAACCTTAAAAAAATACAACTAAAGTAATTTTTGAAAATTTATAAATAATTTATTCAAAATAATAAAAATATAAACTCACTTGCGTTGTACTCCTAATAAATCATAGAATATTTAAAAATAACTTTCAACTAAAATTAAATCTAAGCTTCTTAAAACTTTAGTGTTCCCTATATATCATCCTTTGACCTCCAAAAAGAACTGCTCAACCTTGATCCAATCCTATTTAAAAATCCTAGCTTCTAAACCTTGCCTAAATATATTTAATATAAAAAAATGTTTAGCCATTATTTTAATTGAGGGTATTCTTCAGAGTTTGCCCTCTTAATATGTAATTAACTATAGAGGCTTTCTTTTATGGGGAACTTGTAACCATAAAAAAAACTCTTTCTTAGTCTCTTAAGGTAGGGAAAAAATCTTTAGGATATGTAATATTTTCTAAAACCACATATCTATTCCCAAATACCATTTAGAATGTCATGTTCATCTCTTGAGATAATATGTTATTCGCTTTATAGTATTTGATTATAAAAATGGTAATATTTTCAAGATCTGTTCTCATCTTTGAATATTATTGTAGAATATCATATATGCCTTTAGAGAGAATATGTTATTATCTTTGTTAAGTTTGATCATGAGAATTATAAAATTTTAAAACTCTATTTTTATCTTTGAATACATTATAGTATATTATATATGTCTCTTAAGATGGAATGATATTCTCTGTGTAGCATTCAACGCTAAAAATAGGAGTTTCCCTATAATTTGCATGGTGGTTTTATTTTCCCCCACTTATCATCAAATTTTAAATAATCTCCTTGGATGTAATACTCAATCACATCATCATACATCTTACTAAGAATCTTATGGTATTGTAGAACAACAAAGATGGATATCCATTTTTCCTCCTTCACCTTAGAGCCGTTAGTTTGCCAAATAAGTTCTTTAGCAATCATTTTCCTCTTCAACTCCTTAATTTACATAAGGGAACAATCTTACCTTACAAGCTCCTCCTTATGGGTTGCATCCTTCCTCACTATCTCAGCCTTTAAATACTACGTTGCATTCTTGGTCACCTATCTTAAGGCAAACTCCTTGTAAAGGATAGCATTACCTTCTTGATATCTTCTCATAGGCTATCGAGTGGCCATACCACCTTCCACTTACTACAACATAGGGTATATGTTGTCTACCCTCTGACAGTACATGCCTTCATCACTACAAAGACTAGCTCATCTTTAGAGACTACTAATGGAGGCTTTTATGTAGGCCCCTAAATAATTAACTATGTGTATGAAATAAAATATGTCTTTGGGTTAATTAATGATTAAGTTTTTTTTGATATAAAATTTCCCACTATATACATAAGTATATGGATCTATCAAGTAATAAAGTGATTGAGTGAGTCTCAATCTCACGAGGAAGTGTTTTGCTAGATTTCAATTAAATTAGTAATGCTGCTATAGATATAAGGTTTATCCTACTAAATAAAAATTAAGGAAATGCATTTTTGCCACTTATAGAGAATCTAAAAGATGATGTGATACCAATATATAAAGTACATTTTGACTAATGATTATAAACAATAGTTTTTCCTTAATGAGACTCTTAAATATTGATGTGGATCAGAGCATATGCATCCCTAGATCTCTATCGAGTTTATAGGGGTGAAAAGGGAGGTTTATGGCCTTCCTATAATTCCAATATCTCCATAGAACCTAGAAGGTTAAACATCCTATGTCTAGGTATGCCAATATTCCATTCTAAACACCTATTTGTTTCAACATTCCTTTGTTCAGGTAATATATCACACAAAATACTAACTATACACATGGCCATTTTATGTATTAAACTAATAATGGGAGAATTTGAAAACATCCATAATTCCATTCAAGTGCAAGAGTCTACATTAGTACTTGCATTATGTTTATACCATTAGCCCAAAAATCAAAATTTAGCTAGGCATAGATTAATTATAAAGCAAACACATCTTTATTTTACTCATAGAAGAAAAGATACAAGAGAAATAATAAGGAAAATATCATCAGGATAGTACAAATGAACTTTTCCACACTCCTTCCTCCTCCAATTATAGGATTACTTATACAAGATAGGCTAAGATCTCCAAACTATCTTGCACTTCCCTATCCTCTCTTGAATTTTACTATAAGGGGGTACTAAAGAACTACACTAATGCAAAATGATAGAACTCCTAAACAAATGAACTAAAGAACTATTTATAATAAATGAAAAAATGGCATTATGCGCCACAGTGCTTGAAATTGTGGCGCAACAACATTATGAGATGAACTAACACCTCAACACTATTATGCTTAGTATGTTACAATCATGTGCTGACTTGGTGCATCTAATGGTTGAACTAATACTCACTCAACTGATTTGATATAGCTCCATATTTTGTCAACTGCTACACCGTAGTGCTAAAAACTTGAGCACTATGATGCTTGAACATGCAATCTGATGCTGTGGTGTTGTAATGCTTGGCACTCCACCGCTCAAATTCCTAAGACACAAGTGTTGGGACATGGATTTCTAACATTGTAGGGCTATAAAGCGCCACAATGCTGACCTTTACTATATTGGGATGGTAAATTATTTGACATTTTTTTCAAGGCTCTGGCACTCTGATTCCCTAATCTGGTATCTAGGCATTGCATACGTTGCGACATTTGTAGTTAGAGTGCTGAAGTGCTAGTTTAACAATTGTGGAATTTTTTTCTTTTTCTTGAGCATTTCCTACACAACATCAACTAAAATGCCACATTTTCACTGAATTTAATGGTAAGAAATAGTACAAATATAAACTTAATAATTTTCCTTAAATTAAGCTCTTAGTTATCCTCAAGAAATGGTCTAATCACTTAGTGATTAGCATAATAGCCCAAATAAAAATTGATAATTTAAAATTTCTAAAATATAAGATAATACATCATGATTTAGAAGTAATTCTGAATGGTCAAAGTCATAATATAATGGGGAAAAGGCTGCAGTAGAGTGTAATTCTAATTATAAAAATATATACTTAAGGCTCTATCTTTCCTAAAAAGATGCTTAAGTTTTCTTTGATGTAAATTAACAAAAGCCACTTAATATAAACAAGTGTACTTGCTAAATTAAGTAATAAAGTGTTATAATAGAGTGTCAAACCCACGAGAAAGTATGCTTTCCAGTAATCAACTACTATTATTTACTCCAATCATAAAATTATCCTACTTCAATAAAAGTGTTTGTTATGGAGATTCAATCATTGAATAAAAATAGTAAAATAATGGATACAATATTTTAATAAAGTGTTTTGGTTTGATGAATGTAAATTACATATTTTTCCTAAAGAAATTCTTAATTTTGATGTGATTCAGAGCATATTCATCCCTAGACTCGGTTGAGCTTGTAGGGGTAAAAAGGATATCTTCTGACCTCCTATAATTATATTATCTCCTTAAGAACCTAGCAAATTTTGCATCCTATGTCTAGGTATATAAACACATTATTCCAATATTTCTGGTTGTTCTTGTATTCCTCCATTAGTCTATATATCACACTACCTTTTAACTACATATATGGCCATTATGTGCATTAAATAAAGAGAAAGATAATATTAAAAACATCTTTTAACTTTAGAGCATAAGAATTTATATTAATACTTAATATGTTATCTACATCATTAATCCAAAACTAAAGAATTGGCCTGACATGAAAGAAAGATAAGCAAGCTCATTTCTATTGAAATCATAGAAGAAAGAAAATACAAGAGAATGATATCACCAGGAAGGTTCAACAAATCTCCTCTACACTCCTTCCTTAATTTATAGAGTTGCTCCAACAAATAAGGATTAACACTCTAATTTTTATATCAAATACTTCCTAAATTTTCTTAGTTGTCACCCTAAGAGAGATTTATAAAAGTACTCTGAAATATACTAAAATTAAATAAGTGACTGAACTCTCCTACAAACATAATATATCGACTATTTATAAGAAATCAAAATGTAGGCAACTAGCGTTATAGTGCTTGAGAAGTCAGCACTATTGGTCCCATAAAATGAACTAACATCGCTGTGCTATTATTTGGCTCCATCGCAGTGCTTGCTGATGTAGATCAGTTACTTAGTGAACAATCATGTTATTTCATGACAGGTCGTGTCCTTGGGCAGTTATAATTTCCATACCATGGTGCTACTAACTTTTAAATGCTACGGCACCAGAATGGAACTTTGGGTGCCGAGTTGTGATAGATTGTGACACTATGATGCTTAAAGACAGTAAGCTGGGCGCTATGAAGCTGACTCTTTTGTTACTATTGCACTGTCCAATAGAGATGTTGTTGTCTCCATGTCAATATTGCGACACCTCGGCAGTGCATTTGATGGTGCTGTTATGTTTTTTGGTCTGACACCGCAGTGCCATATGATAATTAGAATTTTGTGTCTTTTATAGTATTTTTCTAGCACAACATAACTAAATAACAAATTTTTACTGGAAATACAATCATAATACTAATTTGAAAGATCATAAACAATTAGCCTAAGTAATCATCCTTGTTAATAATTTGTTGTGCTTATAATTAAATTAAAAGTTCATTAGCGTATCATCATAAGTATTAATTTACTTATCTTATTTTATTTGATTTAAGTATTATGATGTTTTTTTTTATTTGAGCTTCAACCAATACTAATTTTTGAATGTACTCATCATTTTTTTCCAACTTTCTCTTTTGTTTTTTCATGTTTACACTATTTTATACCTTATGAAGGAATTTCTTGGATTACTAAACTTTTTAATACTATTTTGAAGACTAAAAAGATGCCAGATGAGTAGAGAATGAGTGTGTTAATTCCTATTTTTAAGAATAAAGGTGATGCACATGATTGTGCGAATTATAGAGGAATTAAGTTAATGTGTCATACTTTAAAACTATGGGAGCAAGTTATGGAGTATAGGTTGTGGCGTGATATTATTGTTTCTCAAAATGAATTTGGATTCATGCCGAGTAGGTCTACTATGGAAGCCATACATTTATTGAGAGGTTTGATGGAGAAATATTGAGAGAATAAGGAGGATCTACATATGATATTTATTGATTTGGAGAAAGCATATGATAAAGTTCCAAGAGAAGTTCTATGGAGAGTTCTTGAAAAGAAAGGAGTTAATAAAGCTTATATTCAAATCATTAAAGATATGTATGCAGGAGCTATTACCTGTGTTCAAACACAAGGTGGTTTGACCAAGTATTTTCCTATTTCGGTTGGATTACATCAAGAATCAGCCTTAAGCCCATATCTTTTTATTTCAATCATAGATGTTCTCACTAGACATTTGCAAGAGGATGTACCTTAGTGTATGCTTTTTGCTGATGATATTCTTCTTGTTGATAAGACTAGAGAGGGAGTTGAAGGTAAACATGAATTATGGAGATCAATCTTAGATTCTAAAGGTTTTCACTTGAGTAGATCTAAACGAAATATATGGAGTGTAATTTTAGTAGTAATAGACCTACTGAGGGGATTGTGACTTTGGGCGATCAAGTCATTAATAAGAGTACACATTTTAGATATCTTGGATCTATTATTCAAAGTCATGGTGAAATAGATAGGGATATTATAAATAGAATTCAAGTTTGATGATTGAAGTGGAGGAATGCATCGGGCTTGTTGTGTGATAGAAAAGTCCCACTCAAACTTTAAAAAAAAATTCTATAAGAAGGTGGTGAGACCTGCAATGCTTTATGGTGCTAAATGTTGGCCATTAAAAGGGAAGCATAATACTAAGTTAAGTGCTGTAGAGATGAGGATGCTTAGGTGGATGAGTGGTTTTACCCTTAGAGATAGATACAAAATGAGCATATATGTGAAAAGGTTGGGGTAGCTATAGTGGAAGATAAGATTAGAGAGTGTAGCCTTAGATGGTTTGGTCACATAAAACGGCAGCCTTTTGATGACCCATTCAGGAAAGTAGAGGTAATAGATTTGACTTATGTTAAGAAAGGTAGAGGTAGATCTAGAAAGACTTGGTTAGAAAATATTAGAAGTGATCTTTCTTTATTAGATTTAAATGAGAATTTGACTTTTAATAGGAAACAATGAAGAAAAGGATTCATGTAGCCGACCCCACGTAGTGGGACAAAGGTTTGATGATGTTGTTGTTGTACACTATTTTGCACCTTGAGTACTTAATAATGATTTTGAATATCAGTTAGCTTTCATCCATCCAGCTTTCCTAAATAATTTTTTTGTAAGGATTTAATAAGATTGCTAATTTCATAGTTAGGGTTACTGTAATATTATAATTTAAGCTACACACTTTTTTTCTCTATACTTGACTTATTCATTCTTTAATTTAGTAGTCAGTGCAAGAGTGTATAGCTTATAAGTTCAAGCCAAGTCGATAACTTAGATGACTCTCCTTAATTAATTATTATGCATTTCAAATTATGAATTAGTGTTCTTTGTTCATTCAAATTATCATATAAGGTTTTATTATTATCATAATTTTATATAAATTTTAATTGTAATTTTTAATTACAATTTTTATTTTGGTTAAATAAACAATCAAAGTGCAAGCACTATATAGAGGATATTCTTCAACAGTTAAGCATAAATAGGAATTTAAATTAAATGTAAATAATATAAAAAAAATAATATAAGCACAAGTAAACAAACATAAAATACAATAAAAGATAACTTACATTTTCATTTAATGATAAAAAGCTCATGGGCAATGTACTAGAAACTATCTAAAGAAAGCATAATAAGATAATTATGCATAAAGCACTATTCTCTCAATCCTTCTCCATTCAAGACCTGAAGTCTCAGCTCCCATCAGAATAACAAATGGCTCCCATAGCCACAACACAACATCTCAATTACAACATCACATGAATCTCCCCCAAGAAAAAGAACTAAAAAGGAAATAAAAGAAAAATAAGCTACAAATAAAAGTAGTAACCATCCACACTCTCCTCTCTCTCTCCCTCTCTCTGTCTCTCTCGCCAATAAGTGAACAACTAAACAAAAATAAGAAAATAGCAATCCACAATCACTCAAAATCTCTATCTTCATCCTCCTCCTCCTCCTCATCATCATCATCACGACAAGCAGATGGGTGCCAAATAAAAGGTTCATACTCAGTAGCGACAGGGAATTAAAGTTGGTCTGGGTTTTCAATAAAGGGGCTCCTTCTGAACATCCCTAGTATTGCATCATTCCAATCAGAGGTATATTGGTAATGCCTCTTATGCATATCCACCATATGAGCCAGCTAACTCCTACTCTCATCACAAGAATTGGTGACTCGATCCATCTATTTTCTCAAACTTGCCACCTGCTCTCCTTAGGACTTGAGCATCTGGGTACTCCTACTACTGTTGCTGTTGGGCCTACTGGTCAATTGAGATTCACTAGGACCATCCTCCTCCTCTACACCTAATCTTTTGAAGCCCCAATTTTTCTTTTGGTTGTTCTTCACTAGAATCACTCCTCACACCAACATACTCAAAGCATAAATTAAAGAAGGATGCCCAAACCCGCAAAAGTAGTGCCTTTGATGATATAATTCAAAGAAGAGTAAATAAGCTTTCCCACATCTATGGTGTAACCAACTTGAATAGCATAGTTAAGCAAATATGATCGTTGATCACCTTACTAATATTTTTGCTTAGTTACAAATAAGTAGAAATGAAATAGTGTCTAGCGTTTGACAGTTGGGATAAGCAAGATGCAGGAAAGTTAATAATTTTTTCCTCCCTCTTCTTCCATACTTCCCAACTACAAGAATCATACAAAACTCACAATAATTCATCAAGATTAATGGGTGCTAAACTAAATGGGGAATACCCATCAAATTCAAAATATTTCATTTTATAAATATGATTAATGGCCATAAAATCAAATGGTACCATCTTACCTCTAACATAACACCTTTTTTCTACAACCTCTTTTCCATTAGAAAAAAATTCTCTCACCACGTTGACTATAGCATCATGGGGTTCCTCACACAAAAGCTTTCAACACGGGTTCACTATCATTTGAATTAATTGCCCACTAAGGTTTAAAAACCTCTCTTAAGAATTAATCGCTTACTCACCATAAGCACCCCATACCACTGCTCAGCTTTAGTAGATATGAATCTGCTCTTATGACAGGAGGATGAGGCATGCTTCTTGCTACCAAACCTTTTTGAGGCCATTGCTCAAAAAATACAAATAAATAGAGATTATTTAGGAGTTTGAGAGAAATGGAGATAAAAAATGCAGTGAAGAAAATCTAAAAACTCACAACCTATTTATAGACATAACAAGCATTGTGTTGCTTCAAAGGGAAGTGTTGTTGTGCTTAAAAACATAAAATGATAGAAAGTTCAAACCAATAAATGATGTAGTGGTGCGAGACTCATGAAGCTAAGGCGTAGGCTTTGGAAAATGAAATACCCTTTTTTTTACAGGAAAATACTGTTATGTTTGACACGTGCAAGCTCTGTAGTGCTAACAAAGACCACCACCATGGTGCTAACAAAGACCACCGTTGTGATGCTTTAATAGACATAATTATGATTTTGACCTAATGCTACAATACTGGCAACAACATTGTAGTACTCAATAAAGCTTCATAATGAAAAGTTGCAAAAGTATTAACTGTTGAATGCACTGCCTGCAGTACTGTAGAAATACATGACCTAATGTCGTAGTGCTTAAAGTGGTAGCATTGGGGAGCTCATTAATGAATTATTGCACTATGGTGTTATTAAGGATAATATTTCAGCATTAATTTCAATGTATTTCTTGAGACTCTAGCACTATAATGTTTAATTTGAATGTTGTAGTGCTTGACAAGAAAATACAGTGTCACTAAAATCCCTAACATTGTAGTGATTGGTTCAAATTCAGTTCCACAAATTTTTCTCAACAAATCTTTGATAATTAGTAAAAATCAAAATTAATGACTTAATTAACAATATACAAGACACTTTCATAACTTTTAAAGAAAAAAAAAACACATTAAAAAACCTGACTTTAGAAGAAAAAAAAACACATTAAAAAACACATCAAACTAAATTAATATTTTAAAATATATAATAGAATTAGGTTGCCTCCAAAACAGTGCTAAATTTATAGTCTTCAGCCAACTTACCTAGATTTATTAAATTTGTTAGGGCGCATCACTACCACTCCTTAAGTAATTTACATTAAGATCTTTCCCTTTCTCCTTAGGGTTGACTTCAGTAATGCTAGGCAATAATCCAAGGAGTTTATTACTAAAAGTGATTACAAGCAATCCTATTTAATTTTCCACATTTTTTATTAAAATAACCTGACTTTGAAATTAAGTTTCCAATTGAATCACTACCTCTTCCAAAGGTGTCTTCCTATCTCTGAATTGATTATTTTGATTAAAACCTAGGGGACAAGAAGGTCTAAAATTTATTAAAGATTGTTAAGGATTATTTCAATTTCCTCCTTCATTAGATTAACATGCATTCCACTGATTATTACCACCGACATTATTATTTTTCAACTAAAATTAGAATGGTTCCTCTTACCTAGATTATAAGTATTGGAATAGGGATTATTTTATCTTCCAATCAAATTTACCTTCTCAATCCCTTGAGCATTACTATCACTAGAAAATTTAAATTATGCTCTTCCCATTATATAGATGATCATTATCCAAAATTAATTCTAATAGTATCTAAATTTTTATAAATTGTAGCTACCTGAGTAGTAAGAATAGTCAAAGCATTCAATTCATAAACTCCAACTACTCTCTTAAGATTTATTCTATCATAAGTCTATTGGGAATTATTTGTATCCATTTTCTCTATTAATTCATAAGCTTCCCAAATAGCTTAGATATTAAAGATCCTCCAGCAGCTGCATTTATAATTGGCCTAAGGGATTCTACCAATTCATTATAAAATGTTTGAATAACTAACCAATCGGGTAAAGCATAGTGAGGGCATTTTCGAAGCATTTTCTTAAATTTCTCCCAACTTTCATACATTGACTCTCCTTCAAACTGAACAAAAGATGTGATATCATTTCTTTGCTTGGCAATTTTAGAAGGTGAGAAATACTTAGCTAGGAATTTATGTGCTAACTCATTTCAATTGGTTATAGAGCCAATGGGCAAAGAATTTAACCACATCTTAGGTTTGTCCCTTAGAAAAATGAAAATAAATGAATCCTAATGGCATCATCACTGACACCATTTTACTTGAATCTTGCATAAATTTTTAAGAAACTAACTATGTTTAGATTGGGATCCTTAGTAAGAGTTTTCCCAAACTGGGAATTTTAAATCATTTAAATTTTGATAGGTTTTAGTTTAAAGTTATTAGCTTTGATATTAGCTCTACTGATACTCTGGTGGATTTCAATTACTACAGGATTAGCATACTACCTAAGAGGTCTAGGATGGTTCTAATCTTCTACCAATTCAGACATCTCTAAAGCAAAAATCTTTTTGTTATTTTTTATTTTTTTAAGGGTCCTTTCAATTTTAGAATCAAATAATAAGGGCACCTTACTAGATCTACAACACATTCAACAATAATGTCTTAGAAAGTGAGGAATAAAAAACTAAAGCTAAACCCTTGGAAATAATTCAAATCAACTTAAATTCTTCTCCCCAAGTTTAACCATGATAAAAAAAGCTCTAATTATGCATGAATGACCTTTCTTATACTAAACCAAATCCTATACCTTAGGGTTGTGTCCTATGACCTCTAAATACTTCAACAAGCATGCCCAAACCTACCAGAGCACATGGTGGACCATGGTTGACCAAGTCAACCATATGTGCTCCACTTGACCTATATATCTATTTCATTGTTCAAACCCATTTCAAACCCTGGCATGGTGTCCTAAAACCATTTAAACACTTCCATGGACTTATCCAAACTTATTAGCACCCTTGGCCACCATGGTCGACTAAGTCAACCATGAATGGCTCACTTGACCCATACACCTTTCCTATGTTTTTAATCCCAAATTCCATCAAACCATGGGGTCAAACCTATTCAAATAGTTTATACATGTCCTAAAGAACTCTCACTAGTTAGCCCAAGCCTTGGGCTAGCTTGAGACACTCAATAGGGCTAGCTCAAGTTATCCCAAATGGGTCAAAACCTAAAAGAAATTAAATTAGTCTATATTGAGCCTACACATGTGACCTAATACTTGCCTTGAATTAGCCTGAACCCAGCCTAGCCTAGGTGGTTCCATGGCTAGCCATGGATTGGATGGAATCTTCTTGAATCCAAGTTATGTGGAATTCATCTTATCTATTTAATCAAAACAAACCACCTCAACTACATGCTCCCTCCAGCCACCTTCTTGCATCCCAGTGGTCCATTCCAAACCATTCAATTTGCTTAGTATGGCTACCCCTAAGCATAGTTTCATCCCCATATGTTTTCCAAAATTTTTATAAATTTTATAACTTTTTAAGGAAGTGAGACTCCTACATTCTCTTTCCTTAGCCGCTTAAGTGTGTGAGAAATTGGTCTCTATCAATCCCCAACCTTCACATAGCCTTCTAGTGTGAGTTCAAGTGAACTCTAGCGAGATTGTGGCTATGAGAAAAGCAATTCTAATCCAGTTCATCATATCATTCATGGTCAGAATGAAGTTTATTCCCTATATTTATTTGAAGTTTCTATAATTAAATCTCTTCACATTCATTCACTGCACCAAGTAATACTTAAAGTCATAAAGAATATAATCCGGGTCAAGGACATTATGAAAAGAATGAAAATTGATGGAAATCTACTTATTGAATTAATCATTCTACTTCAAAATATCCTACCAGATCAACTTAAGAGCAAGTGAATTACATAGATAAAAGAATAATGCATCAATGGCTGCTAGAATTCATGGGAATGTACTGACAAAATTAGGACCATCAATGACATTTAATTTCATGGGGCAATTCTTACTGAGCCATTCCATTAATCTCTGTAACCCTCATGTGGTTTAGAGATTTAAACCTAATCATGTGATCTTGAATTAGATGATTAATATCATCTCTCATGTGTAACAGGGACCCACTATTTATTCAATAGCCAATCCATGGCTACCAAGTGGAAAAGCGATGCCCCAATAGTCGCTAAGTAGATAATTCTTAATTCCCCATAATTTAATTAAAAATAAGCATAAATTAAAAAAAATAATATCTAATGATCCAATGAACCAAATTTACTATTTAGCCTTCTATGGATTCAGTGAAACAAGGGCTAGTTAGGAAAAAATACGTTCAAGATTTAACTCCTAGTTTTTTTTCTATAAATAATTTATTTATAGAAAAGTCCTAAGAAATTAATTAGGTGTACTCGTTACTTGAAATGTGCTACAAATTGGATTTTGGGAACTTCAAGGATGTGTATCACATCGATCCTTGATTTTTCTCAAAGCCTTTTAAAATTTATAATTCCCTCATTTGAATTTATAAAGTGATATGCCAGACTTAAACATTATTAAATATTGTTTTATGAATCCATAAGGGGTTAGGCTATGAAACTTTTATTATTTGTATATGCATGTATAAGGGTTAGTTAGCCATTTATTTTACCCTAATCCAACCTTTAGAATGACTTAGCAAAATTCTATAAACTCTAGGTCATTCACCTTAGAAAAATTATATAAAATTATGGGGTTATCCAAATGGCCTAATAAATTTTATGGGAACTTGTTATAGTCCTTCAAGATATGCAGATTTAATCCCACGAAGATTTGAGTCCATATAGATTATTAATTATGAAACCCTAAAATTAGCCTCTAAAATAAATTAGGAAATTCAATAATATAAAATAAAAAGAAAAAAGGGAAATTAAATAATATCAATTTCATTCCAATGTTCATATTCTCTTTCGTGTGAGCATTCTGACTCTGGCGATCAGGCTCCCCTGTAGCAACTTTTGGCTTATACTATTAATTTTAAGTGTTTTTGGTTAATTATTTTTATTTTCTTGGTTGTAATCAGTGCTTTCTCTAACCTAAGGCGTTTCGGCCTTTTGTTCTTTTCTGTTTTCTCATCATGGTGGCTGGTCCATCCTCGTCCACTCCCTCCCCTTGGGGCATCCCTCCTTCAGGCTCCGCGGGAGTTAATAAAGGTTTTTTTTGGTGCTACTGGTAGCAACTCTAACTCTAAATCTTGTTCTTTTTGTGATGTACTTGTGGGTGATGCTTCTTTGAAAGAAACTGGTTTTGTTTATTATTCTATTAAAGGATTTCCTGCTTTGTTGATTTCTGAAGAAGATATTGTAAATCTTGCCTCTCCTTATTAGTTTACATTAGTTGGAAAGTTTTCATTATGACATCCTAATCTTAATTCTATTTGGTCCTTTTTTGGTAACCTTAAACTTTATGGGGTTTTTTCTATTGGATTGTTGGATGCAAGGCATGTGGCTATTCAACTTTCCAATGATTTGGACTATAGTCAGATTTTTGCGAGAAGGTCTTATTACAATAATAGTTATCAAATGATATTATTGAAGTTGACTCCTTACTTTGATATTAAAGAGGAGTATCCTATAGTTCCCATATGGCTTTCCTTTCCAAATTTGAGCTTACATTTCTTTAACTCGCATGTTTTACATGCTTTGGGATCCATATTTGGTAGACCCCTTCAATCGGACCAAGACACTACTTGAAGATTTAGGCCTTCTGTTGCCCAGATTCTTATGGAATTGGACATTACCAAAAAACATCTCCAAGAGGTGTGGCTTGGATTGGAAGCATTTGGTTATTTACAAAAGGTAGAATTCGAAAACATACCTGATTTTTTCTCTCATTGCAAAGTCCATCGCCATTCATTTAATGAATATTTTATGGCTCATCCTAACCACAAAAAAGGAATTAAGGAGGGGAAAGTGGTGGATCTTTCTAAGAAGAATGATTCTAATGATAATGAGGCTCACATTCCTTTATAGGTGAATACTGTTCGTATGGCTATTCGGGACAACATTGAAACTATACCTTTGGATAAACCTATTATAGTTCAAGAAGAAAATTTAGAAAATCCTTCTTTAATGGAATCTCATACCTTGCCTCAAATGGATGGATCAGTTCTTCATAATATTGAAGATGATCCCACTGTTCTTACAAGTTTTCCTATGAAGGAAGTGGTTCAGATTGATGACAGTGAAAATGATTTACACAATGAAGGAGATGGTGGTAATTTGATACATAAACAATGTGCTTTAAATCATACTAATGGAGAGAAATTGGAGAATGAGGATGGTGGTAAGGAAGAACATATGGAGGAAGAAGAATGTTTACCTAATAAGGATGTTTCTCTAATAGGGATGACTGAAGGTATAAATGATGCTTCCATGTTGTCCCCTCCTTTGAAACAACATGCCAATAATAATGAGGATGATTATACAAAAATTGTAAAGAAGAAATTTAAAAATAATAAACTCTCACATGGTTAAACTTCTAGAGTTACTGGAGCTTCTAATCTTTCTTCTTCCAATGGTTAAAGCTCTCATTTGGAATATTATGGGTGTGGGTAATCTCCATTCTAGGGATAGGGTGAAGAACTTACATAGAATTTACAATATTAATGTTTTGGTTTTACTTGAGCTTTTAACTTCTCCTTTGAAGCTAGATTTGATTCATATTAATCTGGGATTTGATTGGTCTTTTAGTAATTGCTCAAATAAAATTTGGGTTTTTTTGGAAATATTGGGTTAATTTAAGCATCATTAATGATTATCCTCAAATTATACAAACTAGTATTAATTATCTTCAATTTTCATGTTGTCCTTCTTTTGTTTATGCTTCTTACTCTAGAATTGATAGGAGAATTTTATGGACTCAAATTCTTGATTTTTCTTCTAATATTACTAAACCTTGGATGGTTGGTGGTGACTTTAACATTATTACTAATATTGCTGAGAGAGTTGGTGGGAAACCTCCTAATTTTCAAGCTATGGAAGACTTTAATGATACGATTTTAAACTCTAATTTACATGATATTATTTTTTCTGGCAATGCATTTACGTGGAATCAAGCTACCATGTTGCAATGTTTAGATCGTATTCTTTTTAATAATGTTTGGATCTCTAAGTTTCATAATACTCACATTGAGCATTTATCTAGAACACTATCTTAACCACTCTCCTCTTCTTTTGAATATTCCTATGCAGTATAATAGTGATCATTCTCCTTTTAGATTTCAAAATATGTGGCTTCTTCATGAATCTTTTCTTAGCAATGTTGAGAGCAACTGGCATGCTCCTTTATTTCCTTTTGATAATAGTATTGGTATGATTAGACTTTTGCTTAAGCTTAAGAGGCTTAAGCTGAAATTGAATTGGTAGAATAAATTTGTTTTCAAGAATTTATTTTCTAATATTGTGCAAGCTGAGAATCAAGTTGCTTTGGCTGATAATACATGAACCATCCTTCTGTGGAAAACCTTTCCTCTTTGAATGAAGCCAAAGATATCTTGGTCAAACTTCAAGAACAAGAAGAAGTTTATTTGAAATAAGAAGTTGCTTCTAAATTTTTAGTTGAGGAGAATAGAAACAGCAAATTTTTTCATAATATTGCCAATCATAAGAAAGTTGCTAGTTATATTCATAAAATTCCTACTCCTGATTGTTCTCATATTGACTCTCCTTATTTGATTTATGAGTCATGTATTAAGTATTTCAAGAACGTGTTTAACAAATATTTTAATCCAGTTTTGGATTTGGATTGCTCTTTTATTCCCTCAATTATCTCTGAAGAGGATAGCATTATGCTTACAAAAATTTCATTTAAGGAGGAAATTTGGTTAATTATTAAATAGATGAATTCTAATTCCGTTGTTGGACCGAATGGTTTTACTACTAATTTTTTTTAGAAAACTTGGCATGTTATTATAGAGGACTTAGTTAATGCTGTTGTTGATTTCTTTAAGGGCAACCCTTACCCTAAATTTTTTTACTTCTATTGCTATTTCTTTAATTTCCAAAAGTGATGTCCCTATTTTTTTGAGTGATTTTCATCTTATTAGTCTTTTTTTCTTTTTTAAGAAGCTTAATGCCAAGTTGTTTATGGCTAGATTAGCTTTAATTCTCCCTAATATCATCTCTTTAGAGCAAACAAGTTTTGTTAAAGGTCATTCTATATTTGACAATATTTTACTTGCTCAAGAATTAGTCCATGATTTGGAGGCTAAAATTGCTGGAGGAAATATTATTTTCAAAATTGATATTACCAAAGCTTATGATAATCTCAATTGGGAAATATATTATGCTTAATTTATTTGGTTTGCATAATGATTTTATTAGGATCATTAAGAATAGTATTGAACATTACTTCTTTTTTATTATTATCAATGGTAATGGCATTAGTTTTTTTTTTACTCTGCTCATGGGCTAAGGCAAGATGATCCTCTATCCTTAGCTTTATTTATTTTTGTGGCGGAGTTTCTTTCAAGAGGTCTTAGCAATCTTTTTAGGAAACATCCCACTTTACAGTACTATACTTTTGGTGGTTTCCTGGTGTCTCATTTAAGTTTTGTTGATGATTTTATTATTTTTACTAATGGTTCTAAAAAATGATTAATATCCTTTTTAAATTTCTTGGTCAATTTCAAAATGCTTGTGGGTTAATTTTTAATTCCCTGAAAAGTTACCTTATCACTGCTAAGTCTATCTCCAATCAGAGAATTAACTCTATTTAGAACAATTTTGGGTTTTTGCACAAGCATCTACACCTTAAATACTTAGGCACTCCTCTTTCAAAGGTAACAAGAGATCTCATTTATTTGGTGATATTTTTTCTAATATTTACAGAAAGCATTCAACTTGGGCCTTTAATTTTCTTTCTTTTGAGGGTAGATTAGTGTTAATTAAGAGTGTCCTTTGTTCTATTTCTATCTATTTATTTCATACATTATATTTGACTATGAATGTTTGTAGTAGGCTCGAAAGAATTTTCAACAAATTTCTTTGGGGAGCTAAAGAGGGTAAATCTATTATTTTATGGACTTCTTGGGACAAATGTTTTGGTGTCCAAGATGAAGGTAAACTTGGTTTTAAGAACTTGGGTGACATGGCTCTTGGTTTTTCTTATAAACTTTGGTTCAATTTAAGGTCTAAAAAGAGCCTTTGGGCTAATTTTATGATTTATAAGTATTGTGTTGGCAAACATCCTCTTAACTATTTTTTTAAAAAGGGGACTCTTTTAATTGGAAAAGGTTGTGCTCCATTAAATGGGATTCTAAGAATTTCATTCAATGGGGGTTGGGGTGGGGTGGCATCTTTTTTTGGCAAGATAATTGGTTAGGTTATTCCTCTATTGATAATTTGGTTAATGCCCATACTACTAGTGCTTGTAAAGTTGCCCATTTTATTCAATATGGGACTTGGAATGTATATTATCTTAGTTAAATGGTGCATGATTTTATCTTTAATCTCATTTTGAAAGTTCCTCTTCAACTTGATAAGAATGATTGTATTTTGTATAATAAGTCTAATGATGGGAGTTTTGTGTTCAAAGATGTTTGGCATTCTATCAGGTATTTGCAACCTAACTCTCATATTTTCTCTTCCATTTGGAAAAAAAGGTATTCCAACCTCTTATTCTATTTTAATTTGGATAATTTTTAATAAATACATTCTGGTGGATACCATTTTAATCAAAAAAAGGTTTTTTTATTATTTCCAAATGCCAATGTTGTTATCATATTGAAGATTTGAACCATGTTTTTGCTGATGGTCCCATTGCTCTCAAAGTATGGCTGTATTTTGATAATGTTTTTACTACCCAATTTTGTAAGGATTACATCAACATTAAGAGTTTCATGCAAGATTGGTTTGTTCCTTCTAAGAGTCATATTCGTAATGTTTTACCTAATATTATTTATTGGTTTGTTTTGAAAAGTAGGAATGAGTTGAAGCATGAGAACATTACTATTAATGCCATGACCATTATCTTTAAAATTAAGGATAAAGTGAGACAATTATATTTGGCTAATTTGAATAATAGGGATTTTTTTAATGGTTGCTTTCAAATTGCTAAGCATTTTGGTATTAATATTTCTACAAATATCCATCATGTAAACACATTATTGTTAGATAAATTAAACCTCCTCATGGTTGCTAAAAACTCAATAATGATGGCTCTTTCAAAAACTCGAAAGCTAGGTGTGGTGGTCTCATCCATGATTTTAACAGTCAAATTATTATGGCTTTTGTAGGTCCCTTGGATGTCCATACTGCCATTATGGCTATAATTCAGGCTTTAAAGTTTGGTTTACAATTATGTATTTCTTTAGGGATTACTACTATTTGGATTGAAGTTGATGCTATGCTTGTGATTCATTATATTACTGATAAAATTAATGCTAATTCCTCTTATTTCTATACCATTAAATGGTTGTCCCTTATCAATTTTTCTACAACTCACATTTATAGGGAATGTAATGCTGTTGATGATTTTTTAACTTACTTGGGTTGCAATTTGATGGATTTTGTGGAATATATGGGGTCCTCCCTTCCTACCAAACTTGTGGGGTTAGCTAGGCTTGACCGTTTGGGCCTTCCTCATGTTAGAGTCAATTAAGTTCTACCTTAGACTGTTTATTTTTTTGTTGTAGTCTATGCTCTTTATGTCATATATGTTTCTTTTGTTTTTTGTTTTTTTTTACTTATTTAATATATGAGTTGATTAATCTCATTTTATTTACTACTTATATGGCTGAACCTTTTGTTGGTTGTTTAGATCTAGTTACTCCATGTATGTGGGGGCTATCATTACTGGTCGATCGTCACATTTTTTGGCCTTCTTAACTTTACATGTGGCATTGTGTTATCTTTTCTTCAGGGTGGCCCTGCCTTTTACATTCAGTTTGGGGGGGGGGGGGGGGGATCCATGTTATTATCAAAATGCTCTTGGTTTTCCTTTTTAATTAGAAATTTCCCTTTTTCCTTCACATAGCTGATCTATGTATTCCTCACTCTCATATCAAGCATGGCTGGAAGGGGTATGATGGAAATGACTGGCATCTTTTCCAGGTGATGGTATGCCCCAGATTCACATCTCTTCTCGGGTATTACATCATTTGGCACATATGTTTTCATTCCTTATTTTTATTGCTGATGGATCTTTCTTATTTCGGGTTTAGGCATTGTATGGATCAGATTATATCTACTTCTTATACTTGGTTATGTTTTAATGTGTTTGTGTTCCTTTATCCTAACGATTACAACATTACTTTGTACTTTTTGTTATCTGATTACATGGTCTGCACCGTGAGCCTCCAGATTGCTTCAAATAGGATAATCTTCATAATTATTAAATGGAATTTCTTCACCTATACTTTATATTATTCTAATTGGTTTCAATTTTTAACTCTTTATAAATTTCTTTGTTATCACTATATCTTATTATATATGTTTTTCTTTTGTAGTCTCTATTTCTTGTAGGCTCAAGGGACTATGGATCTTGTGGGCAAGACGGAATTTTTTTGCAGGAAGATTGTGTTGAATGTTTTTAAAAATATCTTCATTTTTTGGGTGCTGGCTTCTCGCTACCATAGAATGTTATTAGGTGATTTTCTAATACTTAGTACAGGGAATCATCAACTCATAGGTTTTCTTTTGATTTTTTTTAGCTCAGTCATGCATTAACGAGTTGAACGTTCTCTTTAAAGACCTTGTACCCTTTTTTATATTAACACATAAGCCCCTCCGTATGTTTCCCTAAAAAAAATGGAAATTCAATAATAAAAATTTCATAAAAAAAGGAAATTCAATAATAGATAAATAAATATGAAACAAATCATCCTTTGAAATCTTATTAAAACCCTAATTTGACTAATTGAACTTTAATAAAAAGTTGACCATTAATCCAAATGTTTCCAAAGTTGTTGATATTTTATATTAGGTTATCCATGAGCTATGTTGAAAATTTCATGATCATGTGAAGTCATTTGGTATGTTAATTCCTAAACCTTAATCTTTCTTATAAATAACCTCTTAATGAGTAAACCAAACTTTGGAAATTCATAAATAATTTTTTTAAAAACATAAAAAAATATAAATTTAATTACATTACACTCTAAATAGATATAAAACACCATAAAAATTAAATTTGATTGAAATCCTACCTTTAAAATTAAAGTCAAAGTTAGGATAATTATAGGTTTAATCCTTAGAGAATTTAAGATTTGATAAATCATTTCAATTTTAAATAATTCCAAATGACTCTGAACTTTCATAACTTGGCTATTAGGTCAGTAACGACTCATTGACAAACCATTATGAAATTTGGAATTCATTTGGTAGCTTAGTCATCAAATCTTAAGCTCTTTTTTGAATAAGAATCTTTATAACAAATCAAACTTAGAAAATTCATAAATAATTCATAAATTTTATAAAAATATAAATTCAATTGTTTTTCTTTTTAAATAATCCAAAGAATATTATAAGAATAAAAATTGATCAAAATTCAAATTATAATGTCAAAGTCATAAGTTGGTCAAATTTATGTATAATGAAAGAATAAGTATAAGAAACCTTTTTGAAAATTATTAATAGTAAGATGTTCATAATAAAATCAAATAATCAATCTCATTCATAATTCAAACTTATCAACAATAAAACTTTATAACATAAATATAACTAATATTCTTAAATACTAATAAGATATATAAACAATCTAAAGTTGTAGCTTTATGTGATTAGTCTACTCCTTTTTTTGGGATAGAACATTTACATTTTCTCTAAGGTTTGGGCTAGGTTTACTAAGAACTTATTGCACTTCAAGTTCATTGATTAACACATTTTTAAAATAAAAATAATGAAAATACAAACATCAAATTATAAAATATATAATAAATCTCATAATTTATTAACACTTAATTTTGAAATACAATCCCTTGGCCTCTAACAAATTTAAATTGTGGAAAATATAACTCTAAATGTCAATAAGAAACACCAAAGCCACATAGCATAGCACACACCTAGAATGATTGAAAGGGAAACAAACTCTAGTCTTAGGCTAGGAGTGGTATTTTTCTTTATGTGAGTTACTTCTGCACTTGTGATTTTTGTATATGCTGTTTAATGAGTGGTGTTAGTGGATGTGTGATATGTTGTGATTGATTGATGCATATGATTGTCATGTGATGATTTAGTGATGAGTGGATATATATCCTAGGTTAGGATTATTTGATTTTCATATTATTATTCTAATATTCTATGGGTCTCCATGCTTATGCTAGGTTATTTAAAAGACGGGATAAATATTCATGCTTATAGGTTCTTTAGCTGCTTAGCCCCCTAATTGAATAAAAGCATGCCTAAGTTCTTTATGTTGCTAAAAAATGAGCAATTGTGTTCTATGATGTGATGATGATGTTATATTATATAAATTATTTTTTTATATTAGCCCTTGTAGGTGTATAGAGTCCTTATATTTTTCAAAATGTAATTTGTAAAATACAAGCAAAATTGTGAAAGTAAAAAATGAGATTGTTTATCTTAAGTATATGTAATTTGTAATATTTCGTCTCCATGGATTTTGCTGGGAGATTTTAATTGTTGTCATTTTGCTAATGATAAGTCTGGAGGGAATGCTCTTTCTTATAGCAATTTGGGAGCTTTTAACAATTGTATTTTTAATTATGGTCTTATTAAGCTTTCATCTATTGGTCACTTTTATATTTGGTTCAATCAACAAAGAAACAGCCCTATCCATATAAAATTAGATAGAGTTTTTGTTAATAGTTCCTAGTTAAATTCTTATCTTACTTCTTACTATATTGTTGATATTCCTATTTGCTCGGATCATTCTCTTCTTATTATTTGTAATAATAATAGAATTTTTTCTTGCAATAGATTTCATTTCAAAAATTATTGCAAGAATGCTAAATTTTGGGAGTTACTCATTGAGGTTTTTGCTAAACCTACTGTTGGGAATCCTATTAACAATCTTTATAGTAAGCTTTGTATGCTAAAAGCCTTAATTAAATAGCAAGACTAGGCTTCTTCTTAGTATCTTACATCTTCTATTGAGTCTCTTAAAAAGCAACAAAGTGATCTTTGCAGTCTTTTACAGAAGGATTCGCTTAATCATCTTAATTTTTCACTTATTAATATTAATTCTCTTCTTAAAGATAACCTGTCTCTTTGGTCCTCATGGGTTTCTCAACAGGCAAAGTAGAATTGGTTGTCTTGATGTGAAGAGGATTTAGGCTTTATTTATTCTAAAATCAAAAGCAAGCAGAATTCTAATAAGATTTAAGGTATTTCTTCTTCTCAAGAGATTATTTCTGATCCTATTAAATTACTAATACCTTTGAGAATCATTTTAAGGAAATTTTTAACTCCTATTCTGGCTAATGCCACTTCTTTCAATATTTCTACTGGTAATGTTATCCCTGATTATTTTAAAACTGCTTTGGTTCACCCGATTTCAATTAAAGAAATTAAGAAGGTTGTCTTTAACAGCCCCAAACATCTGCCCTGGGCCCTGATGGGTATACTTTTGAATTTTTTAAGAATAGTTAGGATATTGTTGGGTCTGCTTTATGTAAGGCTGTTCTTTATTATTTCAACACTGGTTTCATGTTGAGAGCTACTAAAGCAACTTCCATTTCTCATATTCCTAAAAAAAATAGTGCTACTAGTGTTTTAGATTACAGGACTATTTCTTATGCAATATTTTTTATAATATTGTGGCAAAAATTTTGGCTAACCATTTATAGGGTGTTATTCCTTTTATTATTAATAAAAACCAATTGAGTTTTATTACGAAGAGGATTTCTACGGATAATATCATTCTTGCTGTTGAACTTCTTAGAGAATTTAATTATGCTTCTAGCAATAAGTATTTTTGTGCTAAATTTGACATTCATAAGGTTTTTTATATGATCTGTAGAGATTTTTTAATTTCTAGGATGGTTCAAAAAGCCTTTCCTCCTATTTTCATCTCTTTGATTAAAGGTTGCATAAAGGATGTTTATTTTTGTTGTTATTCTTAATGGTTCTATGCATGGGTTCTTTAATCCTTCCTCATGTCTTCGGCAAGGATGCCCTCTTTCCCCTTATCTCTTATATATTGTTATGGACACTCTCTCTAATATTTTGGAAGATTTCTCCCATACTAATAGCTTTGAGGGGATTAAGGCTGGTGATAATTCTCTTTCTCATTTACTTTATGCGGATGACTTACTCATTTATGGAAAAGCTTCTTAGGAGAATGCTTGCAATGTTAATAAAATTCTGGATTCTTTTTCGTCTACTTTGGGTTTGTTTATTAACACTGATAAAAGCTCTCTTATTTTTTTGAAAGATTGTCATTTAGAAGCTGCTATTAGTTGTATTCTTGGCATCAGAATTTCTTCATATCCTTTAAAATATTTGGGTTTACCTCTCTCTAGTAAGAAACTAAAAGCTTCTAATTTTCAACCTTTATTTAGTCGGATTAATATTCTATTGGTTGGTTAGAAAGGTAAATTGCTTTCTTTTGCTGGTAGGGTTCAATTCCAAAATTTTACTATTTCTAATATTATTTCTTATTAGATTAGAGGAATTTTTATGCCTGAATTTTGTTTCAAATTTATTAGAAAGGTTTGTTCTAATTTTCTTTTTCATGATGATTCCTCTAGAAGGAAGATCCATATCATTTCTTGGAATAAATTTTGTAAGCCTAGAGAAATTGGTGGTCTTGGTATTTTTGATCCTGAAGCCCTCAGATTTGCTTATAGTTGATCCCTTATTTGGAGAATTTATTAATGATATTGGTCCTCTGGCTATTTGGATTAAGTTTAAGTACTTGTCTTTTTGGAAGCCTTGGTCGAATTCTGTTTCCATGTTTTGGAAGAGTATCTCTTATATTGCAAGAGATATTAAAAAAAAGATACTTTTTAATATCTTTCCTAATAGTTCTCTCTCTTTATTGGGACCCATGGTGTATGGGGAGGCCTGTTCATGAGATTGTTATTTCGGATAGTATTAACTTGGCATCTTCTCATCATAATGGCAAGTTAGGGGATTGGATATCTCTTAAGTGTTGGAATTTGCCTTCTTCTATATCTTTGGCAATTAGTAATATTTTATCTCACATTGTTTTTGCTAATCCTCAAGTTTCTCAAATTTCTTGTAATGGAGTTTTACTTCCTTCTTTTAAAATGTTTTATAATGCTTATTATGATAATTTCAATAAAGTGGATTGGTATAAGTTCATTTGGCATAAAAGATATGCTTTGAGATACTCTTGCTATGCTGAAGGGGCTTAAAATTTATGATATTCTTGTTAAGAGAAATCTTAACATCTCTACTTCTTATATCCTTTGTTTGAATGCTGAAGAAAGTCATAATCATCTTTTCTTTGAATGTGATTATTCTTTTAGTATTATTTCTAATTTTTTCCTAATATCATTTTTTTATTTAGACCTAATTTAGAGCGATTGTTGGATTTTATTTCTTTTCTTCAATTTGATTCTAACGTTAAGAATCTTTTTAAGTTATTTGTTTGTTGTTCTATTTACTTCCTATGGAGAGAAAGAAATTATAGGAGATTTGAGAATAATTTTTTGACTTCTGATTCTTTGCATAGGTTATTTATTTCGAATCTTTTAGCTAAGATTTCTAATTGGAAATCTTTTCATTCCATTAGGGGTTATTTATCTGGTTAAGAGCTATTTGGTTTTTTCTTGATTGAATTTTGGCAACAGGATTTTTATATCCTTGGATGGACAGAATTTCAATCAAGGATTAATCTTTAGCTCTTTCTACAGATTTGTTCTTCTTTTCCTTTTATAGGAGGTTTTTCTTTCTTTTATTATTTTTCTTTCTAGATTTTTAGGTCTAGACATTATTCTGGAGATTTTTGATCCATATGGCTAGAAGATTTTTACAGGTTGCTGAATTATATAGCTGGATTGGTTTCTTTACTGTTGTAGCTAGGATCAAGTTGGAGTATATTATTTCGATTGGATTACTTGGTGTTGTTATAAGGATTGGTTTTTTCTCTCTTCCCATTTCTAGGGAGTATTTTCAGATAGTTCTTGAATGTGAGGCATGTTCAGCTTTTCGTGAAGATGTTATTGGTTTTGATGGTTGTTTCGTAGCCGGGGTTGATTTCTTAATAGGAGTTATTGTCAATGTTTTTTGAGTATTCTGAGCTTAGTTTGCATCTTTTGTTGACTATTTAATAGTTGTTCTTGATGGAATTCTCTCCATCTACTTTTTAGGCTTTATTTTTTTCAAGGTATCTTTGTAGTCTATTTCTTTTTATTTTTTCTCCTATTATTAGGAGTTTTTTCTTTATCTCCTTTTTGTGCTTGTAAGTTCTTTTCTTTATTTTTCTTATAAATTATTTGTACTCTTTTGTAACTTCTTATTTTTTGGAATGAAATTGGCATGTTTGACCTTATTTTTCCCAATAAAAAAGTATAAGGAATCAAAAGAAAGAATCTCCTTTCTTTGAAGATGATTTCTTTTGAAAGTATTTTCGGAGGATGATCATTGCTAGAGGGAATGAAGATTTTTATACTATAAATAATATCATTTTGTATGACTTATAAAAAATCTTCGTGTAAGAATCCAAGCTTGTTTAAGGTGGATCTTGGCCACCAATCTATTTCCTACAGACCCTGGGTTATATATAAGTGTCACTTGCCACACAGACACTTTTTATATACTTTGATATGATTGATTGAGCATTAGAGCTCCTGCTTTTTTTTAGTTTTCTTAAATTACATGTGCTTTGCCTGAATACATGTTAGGCTCCTAGGATTTGTGAAATTTATCATTTAAAACACCAACACTTAAATTTTTCCTGTGAACATGGAATGAATTTTACTTTCTTGCTACGTACAATAAACTTACACATGATAGTGGCAAGCAAGGGGTGGCCTAAATGGGTATGAGCATCTTATTCCTATTGGTATAGAGCAATTATGCTATCAAACATTCTTAAAAAGATAGGTTTTTATTTTATTTCATGTAGAAGTGCATTAGTTCATTTAAAAGATTTAGATGATAACGAAAATATTTCAATTACATTAGTTAGGTGCTTTTGAAACACTTTGCATATTTAATGTAAACCCTAATTTCAAACCTTTCTCCCTTAAATAATAACCATTCTATCCTATATGTCATAAAGATTTGAATTCATAGTTTTAAAGAATTTAGGTGGATTAGCTAGCATTCCACTCTAAGTATATGTAAGTTTAGAAGCATTGAGCCTCCTTCTAAATCTTTTTAGGTTTTAAAGGTATAAGTCACATTTCACAAATTCCTATATTCCTTATGTTTAGTCTCCAAAGACTCAAAATTACAAATCCTCATTTTCTGGGAATAGAATCCTATCTTTCTAATAAATTGATCAACTTAAACATAAAACTTCATCCTAACGTAAAACATTAAAACCCAATCATAGAATAGGTTGGAATGCTTTTGAGTTTCTCAAAATCATTATTCCCTACCTTTTAGCCTAGAATTTATAGAAAGAATTGGTTAATCATGATCCAATCCCTATTGAGAAAAATTCCTAATCTCTAAACCTTGCTTGAAACTTTATAAATCCAAAAATATTTAGTCACTACTTTAATTAAGAATTTTCTTAGGAGCTTCCCTTGGGATGTAGCTATCCATAAGGGCTTGCCTCTATGGGAAAGTTAGAACCCTAGCTTAAAATAAACCCTATATAAGTTCTCTAAGGTTGGGGAAAATTTTCTTGGTATGCAAACAATATTTTAAAATACATTTTTATTTTTAAAATGTAGTAGAATATCATTTTTTTTCTTTCTAAGTAGTATGTTATTCTCAATGTTGTATTGGATTATAAAAATGGAAAACTTTATTTTTATTTTTAAATTCATAATAAAACATCATTTCTATCTTCTAAGATAGTATGTTATTATCTATGCAGTATTTGATTATAAAATAATAAATTTCAAATCACGCATCAATTTATTTTTCCATTAATGTTTCTAGTGACTTTCTGGGAATGGTTCCTATCTACATCTTTAGTAGTGAATAAAAATTTTATATCAGTTATATACTTAGTATTGTATTAGGGTTAAATCACCTTCCTCCATTGGTCATGTTACTCATTTGTTCCTTGGGTTAGTGTTATCAGCATCCAGATATGTATAAAATGTGATTTTATCTTCTAAAATTTTGTTGAAGTCTATTAAGTTTCAAGAACTACCTATTGAATGAAAATTTGATGGGGTTGGTTATGAAATATGGAGTATCCCTTTAATATTTTAAAATTCAAGAATTCTGTATTAAATCCTCAATCAATCATTCAGATCTTTATATATAAATCCATTTAAATTAAATCTCTCATTTTCAAGTTCCTGATTCAATCTATTCCTCACTCCTGATTAACTCATCACTGTTATATTTTATCTCATCTTTACATTTCATCCATAAAATTTTAAATATAAATCCAAAATCTCCTAGAAATTCAAAATTTTAAAATCCCCGAGGACAAAAAATTTTGCCAATAGATTCGATTTAATTTGTATAATCAAATCTGCATAGCTTAACACCTATTATCTCAAAAGACAGACTAATGCTTGGCTATCAATTTGATAACATAAATGAAATTTACATTCAAAATCAAACTCAATATTTGGAATATAAAATTTATCTCGAAAGATAAAAATATTATTCACCTTGAAAGATAAAAATAATATTCACCTATCATTTTGAAAATTAAATTAATGATGGATAGAATTTAATCTACACCTAGAGATTTTTCTCCTACTCTTGTGGACTAAAATAGGGTTTATTTCTTTACTATGTTCTTAGACTCCTATAGAAGCAAACCTTTATAGTTAATTACATCCCAATATAAATCTTCAGAAAACTTTTGATTAAAGTTGTGACTAAACTATTTTAAATTTATAAAGATTTATTAAGGATTTAGAGTTTGACATACTTATCAATTGGGAAGAATTCAATTGCCTGAACACTTTTTTACAAGTCAAAGGAAGAAGAAAAAGAGAGGGCTTAAGATTATGGAAAATCCAAAAACACTCTAAGAAAATCTAGGGTTTGATTTATAATTTAGATTAGGATTTTATTTAGGTTTAAGTTTATACTTTATTAGAAATATGAATAACCATCCCGGGGAAGAAGATTTAGAAGGTGTATGCAACCTGGACTTATGTCTACTTAGAGTGGACATCCAGCTAATCCCCTGAAACACACATTTTAAAATCATGTTATCCAGTCTAATGAATGTAAGGTAGATGGTTATTCTTTAAATTGGAATCAAGCATTAAAAATGAGATTTTAATGAGGAATTTAGAATGTCTAGGATTGAAATGCACATAACTAATGCAACTTGATGTAACTCTATCCTAGATTTTAAATCTATTTATAATTCTATAAATTTATTTTAAGTCCAACTTTTCTTGAAAAATCTAGCAGCACATGACCCTATACCCAAAGGGAATACTATAGCAGCCCCATCACTTAGGCTCCTTATTCTTTGCCATTGGCTTGTGTGTTAGGATAGTGTATATTCCAGGAAAGTAAAATGTATGTATTATATGTATGATAGGGTAAATGTGATGGTGTATGTTGTATCAGATAACATTATCCTAGATCTAGTATACATGTTCTTATAAAGGCAAGAACACATACATGGCCAAAACATAAAAAAATAATCTACCTTCTAATGCAATCCACAACTCATATGAATGAAATGTATGATTTATGAAGCAATGCATAAATAAAACTTTTACTATTTATTTATAATGAAAGTAAAGTACAACCTAGGGTCTACTAATAAAAAAGGTGATTAGGCTCCACCACAATAAGCTTGGATTTCTACACATATATTATGTAGATTTAAATGTGATTGCTTACTTAAGTCTTTTGGTCTTCGAGCTCCTAGATCTTCTATAGAATTCCAAAGTTAACAACCTTCAAAAGAAGAAGAATCGTTTCATTTTGGAGCTCTACAAGTGTATATAAGTAAGTACCTTTAAAATCTTTTATAATTCTTTACATTTGTAACTCATTCTAACTATACAAGAGATCTACACTTTAAATTTACATTTACCCTAGTTATATTCTACATAAACTCTTTGCAGTAGAGAAAACTTGACTTTGGACTAGACTAATGCAATGTAAGTGTATGTAAACTAGTAAATTAAGGTGCAAAGCAATAAAGAAAAGTGATATGCAGGAAAGTAAACATAAATGACATCCAGAGTGTAGAAAGTAAACAAAGAGAGCAAGAATGCCCTCCAAACAAGGTATCCAATCATAACCAAACACAACAAAGAAACAACATAGCCCTTACCAAGGCTAGACTTGTCCTAACAAATCATTAAAGTGATTGTCAGGCTGTGTAGCTTGGATAGGTCTAAGCTTTATTTTTATTTAAAATTATATATGATTTAGATTTATTTATTTAAAGGTCAAAGGGTATTTAATTTAAAAAGTTTAAGTTTTAATGATTTAATGTATTTATTTTTATTTTAACTTTTTTATTGTTTAAGTTGTCTAACTTTAAGTTTTAAAGAAATCATGTAAATTAATGACTTAGAAGTGTGCAGTGTCACTAATCAACAAGTCATAAGGCCCATAATTAAAGATTTACATTTCTAGAGTAAAAATAAGTTAAAAGAGCTTATGCAATTGAAGAAGGCTCTTCAAGATCAAATTTAATCTCTTCAAGAGTTAGAGTGCTCAGATGGAGTTCTGAACCCAGGGCAACAATTGGAATTGAGGAAGAATATACATGAGTAAAATGTTACTCTTGCAAGACTGGCCATATGGTGCACTACAGGAAAACCAGGAAATACCGGCAAAATTTTTGGCGGAAATAACTACGCTGGAAACAGTGACGGCATTACCGGCAGCATTATCTGTCGGCCTTTTATGGTGGATGTTTCGGCAAAAATAGCGTCGGTAAATTTCAAGCGGTGAAACCGTCGAGATTGCACCGGTGTTATAAATTTACCGACACATATTTCACCGGTAATGTCCGGTGGAGATTTTGGCAAATTTATTGTCAGGTTAATTAAAACCCGACGAAGTATTACTGACGGATATACCACCGATAAGGAGTCTGGCGGATATTCCGCTAGAAAATATGCCGGTAATTCCAATATTTCGCCCCCTCCCCTCGACTTCAGGACATTCTCCACAGCTGTACGACTTCGCTCCTTCGATGATGTTCCGCACCTATTCAACTTCACCCCTGCCCTCAGCTCGCTTGCTCTTCACTCCTTCGACCTCACTTGTTGTTCGCTCCTTCGATGATGTTCCACACCTATTCGACTTCGCCCCTCCCCTCGAGCTCGCTTGCTGTGTAGGTAACTTTCTCCCTTTCACATACTTTTCTCCTGTTCGAATTCACTCCTTTGACAAAGTTCAACTTCACTCCTTCGACGTAGTTCAACTTCGCTCCTTGATGCTGTTCGACTTCGATCTGTTGATGCTATTCAACTTTGCTGCTTCGACGATGTTCAATTCCAAATGGGAGCTCGCTTGCTGTGTAGGTAACTTTATCCCTTTCGCATAGTTCAAGTTTACCTTCAATTTCTTTTGTAGTATTATCAATAAGAAGAATATCATCAGCAAAAAGCATACACCAAGGTACATCATCTTGTAAATGTCTAGTGAGAACATCCATGACTAAAGGAAAAAGAGATGGCTTTAAGGCTGATCCTTGATGTATGTAATCCAACCTAAATAGGAAAATACTTAGTTAAACCACCTTATGTTTGCAAACAAGTAATAGCTCATGCATACATATCTTTAATCATTTTAATATAAGGGTTATCATATTCTTTCTCTAAATCAATAAATCAATAGCTCATGTATACATATCTTGGTCAAACCCTTGAGCTCGCTTGTTGTTCTTGGAACTTTATCATATGCTTTCTCTAAATCAATAAATATCAAATGTAGATCATCCTTATTCTCTCTATATTTCTCCATCAAACCTAGATAGGACTATCTTGCTAGGGAACGGGGGCAAGGATGGCCACAAGGGTGGGCATGATTGTCTTCAGCATCGAAGAAGAGGTAGAGACATGAGATGCATACTACTTTGAAGAAGAAGCAAAGCTAAGAACTGTATTGTATAATGATAGGGCATTGGTGTAAGAAATACAAGAATTAATTCCAATGTGTATGAGTTTGAGTTCCTCTTTTCTCTATGTCCCGCTCATATCCCACCGTATATGATAAGTGCAGTGTCTAATTTTACACTAAATAAATTTGATACAATTTCTAAAGCATCATACATGTGTTGGGACATGTCGGAGCTATATATTTGCATCTAACAGTGTTTGACATAAGTCATTTGGAAGTATTTATCCTTCATAGCTTTTTATCAATGGTAGTATATAACTTATTGTTAATATTATATGTAAGCTATATATTATGGATATCAAAACTCAAAAAAGTTGGATGTATAATCGATTGGCGTAAGGACGAAAGACATTAACTGATGAGTTCATTAGGAGGGTAAATATTTTTATTCAAATAGCTTCTCAACTACCCAGCTTCATCACAGATGGAAAGTTTCGTTGCCCATATTTTAAACATAAAAATCAGGTGCACCTTAGCCCAGATGACATAACTATTGATCTATATCGTCGAGATTTCATGCCAGAATATTGGTATTAGACTTCTCATGGTGAGTATGAACCACATTTCGATTCTCGATGCTGCCCATCGACAAGTGCTACTAGAGATGAGGAAGAACATATCATACCTAATCTTGAGGACTTAATTTATGATGTAAGTGGAGCATAATTTGAACTATATACAGAGAGTCACCTAATAAAGAAGCATAAAATTTTTATGATTTATTGCATGCTTCCCAATAACCAATATAGAAAGGTTGCACCACTCACTCAGAGTTATCCATTGATGTTAAGATGTTAAGTATCAAGGCAGAATATAATGTCCCCTATGATTATTTTAATCAATTTATTGGACTGCTCAAAGAAACCAATCCAGCATATAACATAATTCCAATAGATTTATATCAGACTAAGAAGTTGGTTTCCAAGCTTGGTTTGACATATAAAAAGATAGATTGTTGTGTCAATGAATGCATGTTATTCTACAAAGATTTCCAATCAGATATTACATGCCATCATTGCAACGCACCAAGATTTAAACCAAAATTTATCACAAAAAGAAAGCTGAAAGAAGTAGCAAGCTCAGAATAGAGCTTCTGATGTTGGGGGCTTGGGTAGTTCCCTTCATACAGGAGGTTCTGTTCCTCATACTGAGCACATAAGACATTTGGTAAGAAATTTTAAAATATTTTAATAATTTACTATAATTAAAGTATTAATATATGTCTATTACAGGAATGGGTGCTAGGTAGAGAACCAACTCCTGTTGAATTGCATAGTCATACCCACAAGCGGCAGGAGGACCAGCAATGCGTTAACGAGTGTGCTAGGAAAGCCTATGTAAGTATATAAGTTTAATTTTGGTGATATTATGTATAAATTGCATAAGTTTTTATTAACTTTCATAGGAGGAGTATACACGGCTTCGAGAGAGTCAGGCTGCAGCAGATGAAGGTTCTTCTGTTGGATCAACAAACTATTCTGACTACCGCACTTGGTCGCAAGCGGTATGAGCAAGCGGTAGGAGGAATGCAGCATGACAGAGTATACGGGTTAGGCTCGCAGGCCTATGCATATGAAGGGTAGACATCTAGTGGTAGCAATTTTTCATCTAGTACCCAAGAGTCTTTATATACCCAATAGATAGCTGCCCTTACAGCCGAGCTAGAATAGGTATGAAAAGTTCAAGCTGATTGGCAGATGCAAATGCAGCAGCAGCAGAAGTAGATGCAGCAACAGCAAGCTCAAATGTTAGAAGAAATGAAAAAGATGAGGGAGCAGATGAGTAGTGGTAGGAGTACAGCATCACCTGAGGATGAAACTGAATCAGAGTAGATGTTATTTATCTATTTTACTGATGTGGACATCTATATTTATATATTTTTGGACATGTT
Organism: Dendrobium chrysotoxum; assembly: GCA_019925795.1. Taxonomy (NCBI): domain Eukaryota; kingdom Viridiplantae; phylum Streptophyta; class Magnoliopsida; order Asparagales; family Orchidaceae; genus Dendrobium; species Dendrobium chrysotoxum. The sequence continues at coordinate 38,608,630 of CM034312.1, forward strand.
TATCTATTTGCTGTTTGAACATATTTAGATATTTGTTGATAATACTCTTCTTATATATATTTATTATGTACATTTTTAATTAGTTGTTATCTGGATGACGCTATTCTGATTTATGTGTAACTGCTGATATTGTAGATCAGAATTAGATTTATCAATATATATTATGTTATATTTTTTTTGTATGCAAGTATAAATATAGAAATCACTTTTCAAAGTGAGGAAGGTTTATTTTTTTATTTCTGCTATAGGTTTCCAGCGAATTATCCACCAGAATTATTATCGGTAATACGATATGATGACCTTTCTGACAGAATATGTGAGGGAACCTACGATGGGTATTTCAACGGTGATATCTGACGGTACAAATCGACATCAATTTTGTTGCGATGTAATATCCGCCGGTACTTCCGACAGAAGATTTCTGCTGGTACTTTCGGTAGAGTATTCGCCAGAACACGATGATAAAAAAGGCATCAGGTTGTAAAACATTTTCGTTAGTTCTCCACCGAACATACCGTCAGAAATAATTTCGGCAAAATTAATAAGATGGAAATATTTTTTCGACGTGCGTTTTACCATCACAGTATGTTCTGCCAGAAATCCACCAAAAACCTATTTTTTCCAGCGTATTTTGCAAGTTACCGGCAGAATCTATCCGCCCGTAATAGCTGCTTTTCTTGTAGTTGTGGAAGCAAAGAACTTAAGATAAATGGTTGGAAGAAGGTGACAAAATTTAGATTCTTTCCCTTCATTTTATTCTTCTAGGATAAATTTGAATAGAATTATTCATGTCAAGAATCCTGATGGAGATTTGGTGGAAGATCTTGAGGTAATTGATAGAATTTTCTATTAGTTTTTTAAAATAAATAGAGGGAAAGAAGATGTGTACTAAATGGCTGGCCTAATTTTCATGTGGAGCAGTAGCTTTAGGAAGATAAGAAGATGCTTTTGATGACTGATTTTAATAGAGAGTAGTTGGCTAAGGGTGTTAAGCAGATTGGAGTAAATAAAGCGCCAGGTGTGGAAGGAATTAGTGCTGGGTTCTTCAAAAAATATTGGGAAAATATTAAGGAAAACCTTTGAATTGTTATTTCTAAATTTTTTGAATCTAGATTGATGCCTTCAGTTTGGAAAGAAAATATGATTATTCTGATTCCCAAGGTGGATAATGCAAACGATCCTTCAAAATTCAAGCCTATAAGTTTATGTACTACTATTTATAAATTATTTGCTAAGATGATTTTGAATAAATTGAGATTCTATCTTCTAAAGCTTATTTTAGAAGAACAGGTGGCTTTTATTCCTAAGCGCTCTATGTCAGATCATTGCTTGTCAGCTTAAGAGATCTTCAACAAATTCAAAATTTTGGTTTCTAAGAAAGGTTTCATGTCTTTAAAGCTTGATATGGAACAAACTTATGATATTATATTTTGGCCTACTTTATTTTTTGTTTTAAGTCTCATGGGGTTTCCAATTAAGCTTGTTAATTGGATAAGGCAATTTGTCCCTAATCTAAGGTTTGCTGTTATGATTAATGGGAGAAATCATAGTGGATTGAAGCTAAATGTGGATTTAAATAGGGGTGTACCATATCTCATATATGTTCGTAATGTGTTCTGAATTATTATCCAAGGCAACTCATCAAAGAGGAAGGGGTTTGGGAATCAAGTTAGCTCCAAATGTTGAAAGGATTTCCCACATATTGTATGCTGATGATATTTTAATTTCTTTCTAAAGCTACTTCTCAAATGATAGAGGTTGTGAATAAGATTCTTGTTGATTATTACTATTAGTTAGGATAGAAGATTAGTTATAATAAGTCTGTAGTAATGTGTGGTAAGTCCATTGGTGGAAAGAGGAAGAAAAGGAATGCTAAAATGGTGGGTTCATTTTGGTCTTAGAATTGAAATATTTGGGTGTAAAAATTATTCTTATAAGGCTAGTGGCTTCTAATTATCAAATGCTGATTATAAATTATTGGATAAGCTTAATATTTGGGGTAGTAAATCTTTGGCATTAACTAGTAGGTTGATGTTGATTAAATCTTCTTTCTTATCACTTCCTTCTTTCCTAGTGACTCATTCTTTGGTCCCTAGAGGGGTATCAAATAATTTAGATAAAATGTGTAGAATGTTTCTTTGGCATAAGGACCAAGGTAAGGAAGGGATGCATTATATTTCTTAGGAAGATCTGTATATTCAAGTAGATATATGAGGAATTGGGTTTCCATTAACTACTAACAGATAAGGTGCAATGAGGTATAGGTTAGCTTAGGAATTCATACAAAATCTTTGGTCTCTTTTGAGTAGAACTATTATTACTAAATATGGGAAGAATATTTGGGAGGGAGAATTGAGGACCAGTTCATCTACGGCTTGGAGGATTCTTGTAGAAGTTGTTGAATGTCTTCAACCATTAATCAAATAGAATTTCGATAATGTTGCTAATCTTAAGGTGTTGTAGGATGTATGGATCATGGTGAGAAGTTTCTCTAATTGGCCTTCCTTTTATGATACCCTACCGTTAAAAGAGCAGAATGTTAATATGCTTTTAAATGATGATGCGAGGTGGGTTATTTAAAAAATAAAAAAGTGTTTAGGAGATAGTTTGATGTAGATCATTTTGTAGATTCTTGTTCTGGCTTAATTGAATGAAGATCAGCATGAGCTAATTCAAGGTATGTTAGGAAAATCAATTACTGTAATGGCCTATCTTTCTATCTACTCAGGTTGTGCTTAAATATGCTAATTCAAGGTATGTGATACTTCTACTTTAGGTGTGTTATGCATAGTTCAGTTAAATAATATTTTATGATTTTACTATAAAATAGACTTATAAAATTAGTGGTAGAACATCTGGGTTCTTTGAAAATTGAGCACACATAAAGTAGAAGTATCAATTACTGCTTAGGTTCTGCTTAAATATGCTAATTTAAGGTATGCCATGGAAACCAATTATTTAACTAAACTACATAATTAATACATTCATTAAAACATAAGAGTCAACATTAGTACATGCTATGCTTTCTACATCATTAGCCTAAAACTAGAGAATTAGCAAGATATGGAAGATATAACAAGAAAACTCATCTTTATTTCAATCATTGGAAGAAAAGATATAGAAGAAGTAATAAGAGAATTATCACCTGAGGATCAAATGATCTTTTCCACACTTCCTCTTCCACCAACCACAAAGTTGCTTACAAAAATAGGCTACGATCTCCAGCATGAAAAGTATCTTGCACTTCCCTAGCCTCCCTTAGACTTTACTCAAAGGAGGCACTAAGGAAATACACTTAAAATTACAGGAATTCATTCAAGTGATAAAATTCTCTAAATAATAGAATTGAAAAACTATTTATAATAAGTATAGAGATGGGTTCAGGTGCAATGATGCTCGACAAGGTGCTGCCCGGTGATAAAAAAGAACTAGCGCCTCGGCATTCTAATGTTGGCTCCACTAAAATGCTGGCTGACATGGGATGATTACTGATTAAAATGATGCATCTTTTCACTGAGTTCGTATGACTCTTCATCTTTGGCAACTTCTCCATTATGGCACTCCAAAATTTGAGCACTACGGCACTCGAAGGGGGAATCTAGTAATGAGGCATTAAAAGGCATAGTGCTCCGGTGTGAATTTTCTTGAGGCTCCAATGCTGCAGTGTTGAGTTTTGGGCACAATGGCATTATGAGGTGCTGCGGTGTTGACCTTTACATCATTACTATATTGAAAAATAAGGAAGTTGGCACTGTAACATATGAAATAGGTGCCTCGACATGGATGATCTCGACACTGCTGTGTAATTTGAGTTGGTGCCACGACACTGCTCAACACTTATAATTTTTTCTATTTTCTTAATATTTCCCACACAAGAACAACTAAACTAATACATTATAACTGAATTTAAATATAATAAATAGTTCATAATTTACACTTAACCATTATTAGGCTAGTTACTATTCTCTAATTGTTGTTTTATTATTATAATTAAAGTTAGGGTGATTTTTCCAAGTTAAAGCTAGGACAATTTTTCCAACCTGGATTATAAGTATTTGAGTAGGGATTATTTTTTCTATTGTTAATCATGTTCATGGAGTTAACACTAGAAAGATAAGATTCACCTATTGGACCATGACTATTCTCCTCTAAAACTATAAGTGATCCTTAGCTTTATTTGACACCTAAATTATCTAATTCCTCAAGATTGATGCTACTTATAAGTCAAAATAGATAGGGTATATAAATCACGGATACTCGCTACTTTCATAGGGTGAATTCTTTCTAAAGGCCATTAAAAATCATTGCTATCCATTTTCTCAATTAATTCATAGTCCTTTTCAAATGATTTAGACATAAGAGACCTCTATTGTAGCATATATGTTAAACCTCAATGATCCTGTTATACAATTATTAAAAAAAGTTTGAACAATTAACCAATCTAGTAGGGTATGATGGGGAAATTCCTCAATAATTCCTTAAATCCATTCTAAGATTCATAGATAGACTAATTATCTAATATGATGAACATGGTTATATCATTCCTAATTTTAACAATCTATTAATGAGAAAAATATTTGACTAGAAATTTTTAGGCTAACACATTCCATGTTGTCATAAGCCAAGGGGAAAATAATTTAACCATAATTTAGACTTCTCTCTCAAAGAAAATAAAAACAAACTAACTCTCATAATTGTTGTGACTCGAAGTCAGGAGTTTAAGTTTTTTATGATAACAAACATTATGGCTCACATCTTTATGTCTCTTAGTATTTTCATTCTATACTTGTTTAAGTGTATACTAACATTTTAGGAACACCATGCACCATCCAATGAAGAATCAGAGCTCAAGATTGGGTACAATAGGTCATGCTGTAAAGAGTCTATAATATTCATTAATGTAATCTTTGATTTCTTGAGTCAAGTCATGTAAAGGTGTTTGCCAGCTTGGTGACCATGCACACACACACTCAGGAGAGTGAAATTGAGCCAAAACTAGAAGTTTAATTTTTGAACTAATCATCCTGGACGATCCAATACGATCTCAAAACCCTAGCCGCCATAATAATTCAGGCAAGATTATAAGTTTCTATTTTTGGTTTAATCATCCAGGAACCATATTGTACTGGATGATCTATGACAATATTGCCTAAATTAATCATGTGATTAGTCAATCAAAACTGCTTAATTTAATATTCTAATCATCATGGACGATCTTATAATCATCTTGGATGACCAGTGTAAATTTGAACATATCGTCTAGGAGATCATCCAGGTTATCATCTTGGACTATCAGGTCAAATTTTGCACATCGTCCTAGATGATCCTGGGATCATCCTGGATGATCTTTGGTGGCAGAATTGAGATTTTAGGGTTTTCTAAAGCCATCTTTTTAAGCACATCATACTAGAAGATCCTGCGATCGTCCTGGATGATCTTTAACGCCAGAACTAATTTGGAAGGGTTTTTAGAGCTCTCTATTTAAGCTTTCTAAAAGCACTTGATAAGTGTCTTTGACAGCCATTGAGTCTTCATTTTTTTTGGAGAAAACTTGAAGAGAGAGATTGAAAGGGAGAGTGGAAAGGGTGGAGTTTGAGAGGGAGAAGAGCCTTTGAAGGGGGATTTTTGAGGGAGTGTGAGGGGGTTCACACAGTTGCTCCAGTAAGCTTGCACCTAAGTACCATCAGATTCAAGGGCAATCTTGAGGGAAGTTTTGGGAAGATTAAGATCTCTTGGGTGTTAAAGGACCCAACTACTCCGTCGCACCGGGCAAGGTGGAAGTGATTTTGTAAGGGCTTCTCCGCTTAGCTGTGGGGGCTAAAGGAGAGTCACTAAAGGTTTAGTGCAATACTCAGAGGGTGCCTCTAGGGAGTGGATGTAGGTCAGGTTGGACCGAATCACTATAAATCTGGTGTGTTCTTTCTAATTATTTTTTGCATTTTATTTTACTGTAATTAACTGCTTGGGTGATATATGTGATTGATCCTTTTTTTATTAATTTAATTCGTTTCCGCTGTAATATATAAAAAGATATTTCTTTTTGTTAAAGAAGTTCTTTTTAAAATATCCAATTCACCCCCCTCCCCCCTCTTTGTTAACCTCGGGATTAGTTCATAAGGGCTTAACAACCCTCACGAACTTTTAAGTGGTATTAGAGCGGGATTCATAAAATCAAGTTTTGGAAAACTTTTGAATTTTAATCCATGGCTAACTTTGGTAATCATAATATTGTGGAAGGATATTCAATCACCCGACCACCTTTATTTGAAAATATTACTTTTGATTTTTAGAAAATCTGTATGTCTACTTTCTTCAAATCAATAGATTATCTCATGTGGCATATAACTCAAACTGGTTATTCTGTACCGTTACATATTATAGATGAAATCAAAACTGATATTCATTTTTCTGAATGGAGTAGACTAGATCAGATCAATGCTTAATTAAATGCCAAATGTTTGAATTATTTTTTCTATGCTTTAAATTCTAATGATTGCATGATAATATCTACATATACTAAGCAAAGAAATTTAGGATAAATTGAGCATTACATACGAAGGAACTAGTGAAGTTAAGCAATCTAAGTTGAATATTCTAATGCATGATTATAAACTTTTTAGCATGAAACTTTATGAGACAATTTTAGACATGTATATTAGTTTACTCAAATTATGATATCATTACATACTTTAGGTAAAGAATTTTTAAACTTTGAAAAGGTCAATAAAATTTTATGTTGCCTACTTGATAAGTTTGATGCCAAAGTTATTGCGATTTATGAATAAAAAAAAGTTGAATGAATATTCTATTGATAATCTGATTGGCTCACTCATTACCTACGAGCAAGGTTTAGGTTAAAAGCTTTTGGATGCAGGTGAAACTATAGTACTAAAAGCTGAAGACATGGATGAAAGCGACTCAAAATATAATGAAAGTAAGGAGTTAGCATAAAAACAAACAAATTGAAAAGTCTACTAAAGCACAAGCATCAACATCAACAAAAGTGGAATAAAGGTAAAGAAGGTAAGAATGTTAAGATTTCTTTTGATGTTATTTGCTTTGGATGTAGGAAACCTGGACATATAAAAAATCAGTGCCCGAACTTAAAAATCCTTCCTAAAAAGGAAAAGGGTAAAGCTAAGAAAATTATAATAAGGGCAAATAATGCAAAGCAAAAAATCTCCTAGGATGACCTAGCTTTTGAATCATCAGATTAGGAGCGAGATGATGTGGATTAAATTTTTTCTTGTGTGTTTGTGTTTGTTTTTTTTATGTGAATGTTTTTACTTTTTGTGTTATTTTTTAAAATTTCATTTTATTCTTTTTTATTTTTGTTTTTGCAATCTTTTATTTTTTTTCTATATAATTGTCAATTTCTCTAATCAGCACAACATATCACATTTTTTAGTATATGTTTTAGAAAATCAAATCACTTTTCAAAAGATCATTTTTTCTCTAAAAATGAAAAATTTACCTCCTATTTTCTTGAAATTTTATGTAAGTTATTGTTGAATTCTCTAAAATTAGTTAAAAGAAGGATACTCATAATTTTGTCTCTCCATCTCATTTCTTTAATGAGGCTATTTCACTTTTGATTCAAATCTTCATCAAATTATAAATTGGATCTTGAAATTAAACTTTTTTCATCTCCTTACATTTTCTTTATCTCATAGGGATCTTTTGCAAGTTGTTGAATCCACTTCATTATTTTTTAAATCAAGCTATTCTTTTTTATCAGTAGATTGGGTATATTTTAGTCTTTAAATTTATAGAAAGGAAGCATATTTAGAAAAAAAGGGGCACAAAATGAGCCCAAAGCTGAAAAGATGATAATGTCGCCAAAATAAAAAATTAAAAGATGTGCAATATCGCCAAAATGAAAAGATACACAAAGTGTATTAAAAGATGCACAAAGTTGGCCAAAAACTAATCAAGAGGCACAAAATGAGCCTACAATAAGTTAGCGTACCTTTTTTGTTTTTCTTAAATCTTAAAAAAAAACCCTTATATCTATTGATATTTTTGATACTTGAGTTTGAAAATCATGACTTTTGATTCACCTTTTTTCATTAATCTTCTATTAGATATAATTCATGCAAGGAGTTTTGAAGAGATTATTGTTTCCTTCTCTAATTTGTTCCTTGATTTAGATATTTGCTTTAAAAAGTTTTTTAGCCCTTAAGGAACCTAAGTTTGTATTAACAATTTCTAATTTTCTAACCTTTCTGAGATTATGTGTGGTTAATACATGGCTTACTAAGTTTCTGAATAAAATCAAGAGGTAAATTTCTCATTCCAAGAAAAGTTTAATATTTCAAACTGATTCTTCTAAAAGCTTTTTCACCAGATCAGGGACCATTTTGATCTTTTGTCTGTTTTTTATATTTTGTTTTTCTATGCTCCTCTTCTTTTTGATAATGTTAAAGGGGGAGAACGTATTATTATTTTTGTGTATAAACGTATTATTATTTGGTTATTATATTTGTCTAGTTTATCTTTTTTATCTAGATATTTATTTTTTAATGTTTTTTATTTTAAAAAAAAATTAAAAAGAAAGAAAATTATGTTTTCCCTTATTTTTAAAATTTTATCTTAGTGGGGGGAGATTATGAGAAAATACTTATAGTTTTCAAATTCACCAGTATTATTTGCTATCATAAAAAAGGGGAGATTGTTACGACTCAATCTCATGATTTAATATTTTTGATGATAACAAATATAGAGGAATTAAGTTAATGTGTCATACTTTAAAACTATGGGAACGAGTTATGGAGCATAGGTTGCGGCGTGATACTAATGTTTCTCAAAATCAATTTGGATTCATGCCGGGTAGGTCTACTATGGAAGCCATACATTTATTAAGAGGTTTGATGGAGAAATATAGAGAGAATAAGGAGGATTTACATATGATATTTATTGATTTAGAAAAAGCATATGATAAAGTTCCAAGAGAACTGCTATGGAGAGTTCTTGAAAAGAAAAGAGTTAATAACGCTTATATTCAAATCATTAAAGATATGTATGCAGGAGCTATTACTTGTGTTCAAACACAAGGTGGTTTGACCAAGTATTTCCCTATTTCGGTTGGATTACATCAAGGATCAGCCTTAAGCCCATATCTTTTTGCTTTAGTCATGGATGTTCTCACTAGACATTTGCAAGAGGATGTACCTTGGTGTATGCTTTTTGCTGATGATATTCTTCTTGTTGATAAGACTAGAGAGGGAGTTGAAGGTAAACTAGAATTGTGGAGGTCAACCTTAGAGTCTAAAGGTTTTCGCTTGAGTAGATCTAAAACGGAATATATGGAGTGTAATTTTAGTAATAATAGACCTAGTGAGGGCATTGTGACTTTGGCCGATCAAGTCATTAATAAGAGTACACGTTTTAGATATCTTGGATCTATTGTTCAGAGTGATGGTGATATAGATGGGGATATTATCAGCAGAATCCAAGTTGGATGGTTGAAGTGGAGGAATGCATCAGGCTTATTGTGTGATAGAAAAGTACCCCTCAAACTTAAGGGAAAATTCTATAAGATGGTGGTGAGACCTGCAATGCTTTATGGTGCCGAATGTTGGCCATTAAAAGAGAAGCATAATTCTAAGTTAAGTGTTGCAGAGATGAGGATGCTCAGGTGGATGAGTGGCTTTACCCTTAGAGATAGGATACGAAATGAGCATATTCGTGAAAAGGTTGGAGTAGCTCCAGTGGAAGATAAGATTAGAGAGAGTCGCCTTAGATGGTTTGGTCACGTAAAACGGCGGCCTCCCGATGACCCGATTAGGAAAGTAGAGGTCTTAGATTTGACTTATGTTAAGAAAGGTAGAGGTAGACCTAAAAAGACTTGGTCAGAAAATATTAGAAATGATCTTTCTTTATTAGATTTAAACGAGAATTTGACTATTAACAGGACACAATGGAGAAAAAGGATTCATGTAGCCGACCCCACGTAGTGGGATAAAGGCTTGATGTTGTTGTTGTTGTTGTTGTTGATGATAACAAATATTATGGCTCACATCTTTATGTCTCTTAGTATTTTTATTTTATACTTATTTGTGTGTATACTAACATTTCAGGAACACCATGCACCATCTAATGAAGAATCAGAGCTCAAGATTGGGTAGAATAGGTCATGCTGTAAAGAGTCTATAATATTTATTAATGTAATCTTTGATTTCTTGAGTAAAGTTAGGTAAAGGTGTTTGCCAGCTTGGTGACCACGCATACACACACTCAGGGAGTAAAATTGTACCAAAACTAGAAGTTCAATTTTTGAACTAATCATCCTGGACGATTTATAACATCTTGCATGGTCCAATATGATCTCAAAACTCTAGCCGCAATAATAATTCAGGCAAGATTGTAAGTTTCTATTTTTGGTCTAATCGTCTAGAATGATCCATATCATATTGGATGATCTATGATAATGTTGCCTAAATTAATCCTATGATTAGTCAATCAAATCTGCTTAATTTGATATTCTAATCATCCTAGATAATCTTATAATCTCCTGGACGACCAGTACAAATTTGAACATATCGTCCAGCAAATCATCCAGGTCATCATCCTGGACTATCAGGTCAAATTCTGCACATCATCCTGGATAATCCTGCGATCATCCTGGATAATCTTTAGAGGCAGAATTAAGTTTTTAGGGTTTTCTAAAGCCGTCTTTTTAAGCACATCGTACTGGACGATCCTACGATCGTCCTGGATGATCTTTACCGTAAGAACTAATTTGGAAGGATTTTTAGAGCTCTCTATTTAAGCTTTCTTAAGGCACTTGGTAAGTGTCTTTGGCAGTCATTGAGTCTTCATTTCTATTGGAGAAAACTTAAAGAAAGAACTTGAAAGGGAGAGTGGAAATGGTGGAGTTTAAGAGGAAGAAGAGCCTTGGAAGGGGGATTTTCGAGGGAGTGTGAGGGGGTTCACACGGTTGCTCCTGCAAGCTTGCACCTAAGTACCGTCAGATTCTCGAGGGAAGTTTTGGGAAGAAGAAGATCTCTTTGGTGTCAAAAGACACGGCTACTCCACCGCACCGGGCAAGGTGAAAGTAATTTTATAAGGGCTTCTTCGCCTAGCTATGGGGGCTAAAGGAGAGTCACTAAAGGTTTAGTGCAATACTCGCCGGGGAGTTGACGTAGGTTTGGTTGGATCAAACAACTATAAATTTGGTGTGTTCTTTCTAATTATTTTTTGTATTTTATATTACTGTAATTAACTGCTTGGGTGAAATTTGTGATTGATCTTTTTATTATTAATTTAATACATTTCCGCTGCAAGATATAAAAATATATTTCTTTTTATTAAAGAAGTTTTTTTTTTCAAATATCCAATTCAGCCCCTAAGATTGTTAGCCTCGGGACTAGTTCATAAGGGCTTAACAACCCTCACGAACTTTCAACAACATCATCAGAAACTCCATTATACTAAAGGTTGCACATATTTTTAAGAAATTAGTTATGTATAAGTTTTAGACCATTTTAGATGATAGGCGGTTTATGTTCAAAGTTGTTAGCTTAATGGTAGGTCTATTTATATTTTGACGAACTCCATCAACTTAAGGTTTTTCAAAGTCTTTAAAGGGTCTAGTTTGAACTTCTTTATTAAGTTAATTAGACATTTCTACTAATTACTTTTCTATTTTTAAAGTTTTTCCAATCTTTTATAATTTTTATCTATTTTAGGGTCAGACAGTACTAATGCTAGTAGGTCTCTATCATGTATACAACAATTGATTCAACTAATAAGATATTACTCATAAAATAAATTGATTTAAGCACAGTTGAATACAATTCAAATAATAATTTAAATTTTGTGAAAATTATAACAAAAGTTATAAATAAATTATAAAACAAATAAAATGAGAACACTATATTATAGGTGTCACAATAAAAATAATGATTTTAAAATTAATATTAACTAGTAAAGACAAGTCATCGATCCCTAGCAATGTTGACAAAAACTTGACAGACTAAAATTGTGATATGCTAGTATACGAGCCATTTTAAGTAATAAAATAATGAGAGAGAGAGAGAGAGCGAGAGTATATCATTCCCATGAGGATAGAGTTGACATCTTTATTAAGTTAATTAATAAATTGTATTAGTATTGTAAGTTATCCTATCACACTTAAAACTTTAAGGAAATCAATAATAAGTAAAAAATAAAGATATTTTTCAATATTTTTTATTGAAATTTTTGAATTTACAATTAATTGGGTAATGATTTGCATGTTGATTAGATCTATAGGGTGTAATTATGAATTAGAGTAATTTAATTCCCTGTCTTGTTAGAGTACATTGAAATACTAGCTACGTGATAACTAGCAATATGTCTATCCTAATTAATTTACTTCACTACCATGATATCATCTCCTCAAAATCTTAAAAGAGCATATGCGTATGTTTTTAAGTCTCTTTTCAGTCCCCCTAGTTTTTTCTCTATATCTCTATCGAGATCATTAGTTCACACTGTGTACTTTATTTGTAATTGGCCATATCATAATTAAATTAAGCATGAGTAATTATTTACAAAGATAGTAAGTAAACCTAATCTAACATTACATAAATTACCACAATTAAATTATAGATTTATAAATGAATTTTAGCCATTAATTTCAACACAAAAAAACATAAATTTTCTTGTATGCTAAAAAAAAACAAGAGTTTGGAAAGATAGAAGCATGGTAAAACTCTAGAAATCAAGTCTTTCCATCCTCTAAGGAATTTCTTCTAACTCCCCCTACAAATACACACACTCACACACATTAAAACACACTGAAAGAAGCAGAAAATCCCCCATCATAATTTTGGTCCACTATTTATACGTAACTCAAAAATAACTATCAATGAGCTCTAGTGGGCCCATAGTACTACAACACTCCTTCTATAGCGGTGTAGCACATATGGTGTAACTGCTCATCCTACAATATTATAATGATGAACTTGTAGCACCATAGTGCCAACCTCTTTATCTTTTTCTAGCTCCCATGACTATTATGGTTCTAATTCTTCATGGGAGGAGGTGCTACTATAATGTTATTGCACTCATGATTTTCCATTGCGATGCTCTACTATAATTCTTCTCTTAGGAAAACTCCATAGTGTTGTGGTGCTACCAAGTTTATGCTACAATGTAATTCTTTTTTTTTTTAGAATAAAATTTGTCCTGTTATAGTGCTACGATGTTAGAATGTTGGTGTTGTGGTGCTCAACTGTATTTCTTCTACACCTTGAATCCTTAGGAAGATCCAGCATAAAATAACTAACTTAAATATATTTTTTACTTTAAAATGCTCAATTAAAAAACTTTATCTAATTCAATAATAGAGTACTTACCACTCATTAAAGTAGTAAGGATTAAAGGAATCAATGAAGTCCCACAAGGGTAGGGCCATCCACCAAGCTCCTCATCTTTGAATAAACTCTAACTTGTGTAACACAATTAAAATTTTGTCATTATTCATTCCATTAGGTTTAGATAGATTTACAACCTCCTCAATAGAATTTCACAAAAAGAGGAAAAAGGAGTTGGGTTGACCACCTATAGTGTAAGAGAGGGAGTGAGGTAACTACCAAAGTAACTATCCCCTCTATTTTTTCATTTAGTTGGCCAAACATGCATGGACCCATGCTAATTTGAATTATTTAGCTTAAATAAAATATTTACACTTAAAATTAATACAATTCTTTTAAATCTATAACCCTAATGAAAGGTTTAGGATGAGTGATATTCAATCCCTATGCAAGGAAAGTATGCTATTAAGGGTGAATGGAATACTGCCAAAATTTCCTACTTGGAATATTGCCATTTTGTGCTTCAAGGTGGAGGAACAATAGGACTTGAAAACAATTTTAAATTAAAATGAGTGTATATAAACAATATTTTAATATTTTCATAATTTTCAAAGGAGTTTTTATGTGTTGAAAGGGGTCTAAAATCGAATAAGGTTATATTTACTCAAGGTTCAGTTCAGAGCTCTTAATAGATGTTTTAATGGCTTTTGTGGGCAAGTGGATGGAAAATTATTTTATAAGCATGAGTTGATAAGTGTAGAAAACTTATTTATCAAAATATTGAATTTATTTGAAGAGATAGAGTAAGAAAGTTTATTTGAAGAAACTTATCTTATAAATCATGAGTTGATAAGCTAACCATGCAAGATCCCATGGTCATTTAAATTATTTAATTCAAATAAAATATTTTCACTTAAAAATAATTATTGTTTTCCTCAAGGCTTTAAAATTTTAAAATTTTGAATTTAAAATTTCTACTTTTTCCAAATTTTAATTTCACATTTTAAAATTATAATGGCTACCACAACTAAAAAACACAAATGCATATTCTCATACAATATTTATTGTAGACATAAAAGAGAAATCCTAAATAAAATCTTTCATTTTGCTCCTTCTCACTAGTCCTTAGATCTTCTCAATTCAATCAAACTCTGGGTTTTAGTAGTTGATCCATTTTTTCTTACATTAGAACCTTATGCTACTTCACATAGGTTTGAAAGTTCATTAGGGTTGTTAAGCCCTCATGAACTAGTCCCAAGGCTAACCAAGAGGGTGAATTGATATTTTAAAATTCTTACACAAATAGAAAAATATTTTTGTCTTTTTAAATATTTAAAACATGGAAAATGTAAGTGGAAGCAGATAACCAAAATCAAATTTTCAACCACACATCATATCAAAAAAATATCCAGAAATTAAAATGCGAAAAAATAAATAAAAAGGGCACAACAGATTTATAATGGTTCGGTCAACTTGACCTACGTCCACTCCCCGGAGCCTCCCCTCTGGGTCTTGCACTAAACACTATAGTGACTCTCCTTTTGCTCCCACAGCAAGGTGGAGAAGCTCTTACAAAATCTTTTTCACTGACACCGGTTAGCCAGAGAACCTTGACTCCTTTTACTTCCTCCTAAAGAAGGCAGAGAATCCCAACTCCTTTTGCTTCCTCCTAAAGTAGGCAGAGAACCCCAAACTCCTTTTGCTTACTCCTGAAGCAGGCACAGAACCTTGATCTGATGCTGATGATCGTCTCCCTAGAGCCACCACAGAACCAAGGATGAAGAAGGAAGACGACGATCGAATCCTTTTTTGGAGCAACCTTTGTGAATCCCCTCACAAACTCCCCCTCATAAGATCCTTTCTCTCTCCCAAACTCTCCTTCTCTTCTAAGCTCTCTTGGAGTAGAAAAACTAGCAAAAGATTTCTGAAGAGATAGTTAAAGAGCTTAAATAGAAGGCCTCAAAAAGTGCCCTAAAATTCAACTTGTCGGCTATATCGTCCAGGACTATCTGTCCATTGTCCTGTACGATTAGTACAAAATCAATAATTTTTCTAGGACGATTGCCATGGTCTAGACGATCAAAAGACATACTTTCTACATATCATCCAAGATAATTTTTTGATCATCGTACAGAATGATTAGTTCAATATGAGTGGAAAATAACAAATCATCTAGACAAATATTTGGGACATCCAGGACGATATCCTGGACGATCAAAAGAAAATAAGAATTTTCATCCTGGATGATTTCATAATCGTCCGGGACGATCAGTTCATTTTGAGTGGCCATTAACAAATCATCCCACACAAAGTTCAGGATATCCAGGATGATATCCTAGACGATCAGAAGAAAATCATGGTTTTCGTCCGGGATGATTAGAGATCATACCATGAAATATAAAGGATCGTCCGAGATGATCTGGATGATCATCTTATATGATGTGATTGATCAATTAAACTATAATTAGTCTCCTAATCAGGGGATTATTTTAGGCAAGATTGTAATAAATCATCTAAGATGACCAGGATCATCCTGTATGATTTGTTTAAAATATGCAAATAAAATATTGCCTAAAATATGATTGGCGGCTGATTTCTAAATTTAAACAAATCGTATAACATGATGGAAGGATCATCCAGGATCTGCCTTACCCAATTTAAAATATGACTTGATCTAAATATGCACGATCTGCCTAATCAATTTTTATTAACACATATGCCTAATTAGGGTTTCTATTTTTAACTGATCGTCCAGGATAATTTTGGATCTTCCTGTACGATATGATCAAAAAATGGAAAACACTTTGACTTACCCAATTTCTCCCCCTGAGTGTGTGTGTGCAAGGTTACTTGGCATCAGGATCCACCTTATTACATTTGACTCAAGAAAAGAAAAAACTATTGGAATTTAAAATTATAGACTGACTCAGTCTAATCTTGAGCTAGCTTAAATTGGAATTGATCTTGTGGACTTGAAAAGTTAGTAGGCAGGGCAACAAAACATATGTGCTATAATGACAAGAATATTTGTTATCATCAAAATTATAATGCTTGAATCTAGATTTGCAATAGGGTTAGCCCAATTAGGATTGGCTAACTTGAAGAGTTAACAAAAAAAAAATTAGTAAGGATCTTGCAAGGTCTGAAACTTATTTGGCTATTTTTAATTCAAAGAATCTTAGGGCTAATTGTTTTGAATTTCAATATTAAACTAAGATTTAACATGGCCTAAGTGATTTGAATTTAGGCTAGGTATTGGTCTAAATAATTTATGGAGAGGTCAATGTCACTTAAAGCTAAGGCTAAAGTCATGAGAGTTAATTTGGCTCAGTGAATTTCAAGTTAAACTGATCTAAGTTATGGGTTACTTTTGTCAAACATACTTTCATGAAGGATCAAATGATTTAACAAAACTCCTTAACCCATGAGATAGGTTTAAAAGTTTAAGGCCACTTAGGAAGGGACCTGGATTTTTGAATGGTTTGGGTTTGGCCAAGGAGAAGTTTAATAGAATTTATATATGGCATGACAATTTTGGGAGTTTAAGGTTTCTGAGGATTGAACTAAGGTTGACCAATGGTTGACCTAAAGAGGTTCATTACTTCTCTAGGGTAATTAGTTAATATCTTATGATTATGGTATGTCTTCTAAGAAAGACTTGGTTAATTACTCAGTGAATGATCCAATTTAATGCAATAACCCACCAAGCATCTAGTTTGGGATCTATGATTTTAGATTTATGTTTAACCTATTGCAAATAGGTTTGCTGATGGTGGCGAGTAGTCTTTTTTGAGAAATTAATGGCTAGAAAAGATTAGTGATATTTAGTTCATTTTATGTGGGATGAATGGAAAAAGATTATGGTGGAGGGTTATTTTATGATGTAAACTTATAATCTGGTGTCAGTGGTAGTTATGTTTAAGAGGATGGCAAGATCTAGGGAGCAAGACATGGTCCTAGTATTTCTTAGTTTAGCCAAGAGCTATATGGAAGTGTTTCAAATGATTTTAAAATATTGGTCATTGACTTATTGGTCTTGGAGGATGCTTATGAAATGAAAAATAAGATGCGAGGAGTTTAGAGTAAGTGTTAAATAGGATTAGTAAATAAAATAAATGAAATAAATATAACTATTTATTCCTACCAAAGAATAGTTATACATTTGAAACCACCAAGCACTAAGAAAATGAAGAATACTTCTCCACCAAAATATTTTAATCCAAAGATAAAACTATAATACATATCAACCCATATTTATAGGCATTACATGACTTGGCAACCACTTTTGGATTGAAAAAATAGAGGAAGAAAGGTGAAGGAAAAAGGGGGTTGGTAATCCAATCAGCTATTTTTAATTCTTTATCTATGCAAAACCAAGTCTTAGTTAGCCATATAAGTCCCTAGGTAGAAAATATAATTATAAAATAAAATAATATAGATTATGTTTAAAATATTATAAATTATGTATTCTTTATCAAGATCTTATAATGAGGCCTTTTCTTTCATCTTTTTCTTGGGATTTAACCATAGCTCTTATAATTGCGATATAAACTTGGTTATCTTCATCAAGATTAAGAAGGGTCTTAAATAGTCTTAAAGAGTCAAAAGTAGACTCATGAGAATTTTGAGTAACCCTTAGACTAATTTATAGTTTATGTAGCTAATAAGATCCAAGGTTTAAGGTAAGGTTTAGGATACCCTAGAGTTTGATTTTGAGTTGATTTGGTTTTTTTAAGAAGGTTTAAGTGGTTTAATTTGAAATGGGGTAAAATCACAATTGAGCTTTTGAACCCATATAATATGTTAGAGGTTAATAATGTTTGCTTAAAGCAAAAGAAGTCTTGTAGGGTGCCACCCAAACTAAGGCTTTTATAATTTTTGGTTTCTAAGGGAACCTAACAAGATTAGATCACGCAAGGGTTATATTCTAATGAAGGTTAAAATATCCTATAATTTGATATTAAGGTTTAGGATTTTGTAAGGCTATCCCATGCTAAGCCATTAGGAGCCCACCTATGAGGTACTGTGGGGAAGGTCTTTAGCTAAGGAAAGGTCTCGTAAGTATCATACACTTCAATTAGTATTAGAGTGAGAAAGTTTATTTAGTGGTTTCATCTAACTTTAGTATATCCTCATTACACATAAGTAATAGAAGAACCATTGAAGGGTGCTTTATTACTTGATCGCCACTAATCCATAACTTGCTCTTTTAATTTTGTAAAGTTTCCAGGACAATATTTATACAAAAGATTGATTTTGGCAGATGAAACTTATTTGATGTAAGATACATGCATGCTCATAAATTTGAAAATAGTAATAAACATTCCTTTTGATGTAAAAGAATAAGAGGAGGAGGAATTAGAAAAATCAAATTCTAAGTGTTTGAATTGCTTCTTTTATGCTTTAAAATTTTATGACTATGAATATATCTCTATATTGATAAAGAGAGAGGTGAGGTGCTGAATTGAGGGGGAGAGAGAGATGATGGGAGATTCTGCAAGAAAGATGAGAGGAAATGGAGGGAGGGCACACTAACATGTAAGAGAGAGAGAGAGACTAAGGGATAGAGATTTATTGAAGAGAAAGGAAACATTATGAACTAAGGGAACAGAGAGAGAGAGAGAGGGAGAGAGAGATATATATATGAAAGGAGAGTTGGTGAAGCAAAATAGAGAGATAGGAAATTGGGGAGGAAGCAGCTTAGATCATGAACTAATAAGCACATATAGATTGTAGTATTACATGGCAACAATGATTATATCTTTAAATTGCTTTAAAATAATTTGCAAAGTGGTGAAGTTCATGATCATTTATGTGAAAATATTAATAAATTTATTTTTATGATAATTTTTTTATGTATAATCACATAAATATAATCATTTGTATATAAAGAAACTCATCAGTTACTTGTCATTTCTTATTTATATATGTATGCATCTATAATTAGTTTTATTAAGAAACCCTAAAATTAGGAAAGTAACCACCTACTCATAAAAATTTAATGATTTCCAAAAGATGTCACTTTATGGACACTTTAGCCTGGCTAGCTAACATGTAAGAGAAATTTTACTAACTTGCACATCCATTATAAATATGCATAGGTATTCTATATATTATAAATAAGACTTAACAAGTATTTTATAATCAACATGACCAATGTTAAAGGGTGGAATTACATGGCATCAATGATTATATCTTTAAGTTGATTTAAAATTATTTGTAATGCGGTGAAGTTCATGGTCATTTATATGAAATTTTAATTAATGTATTTTTATTCTAATATTTCTATATGTTATCGCATTAGTATAAGCATTTGTATATAAAGAGAACTCATTGGTTACTTATCATTTCCTCTTTATATGTATGTATCTATAATCAATTTTATTAAGACACACTAACATTAGGAAGTATCCACCAACTCATAAAAATTTAATGATTTCCAAAAGAGATGTCACTCTAAGGACCTTTCAACCTGGCTGCTATCACCCTTGAAAACTTTTACTGACCTGCACATGCATTATAAATATGCATACATATTCTATAAATTATAAATAAGTGCTTAACAAGTATTTTATAATCATTATGACAAATGCTAATTTTATAATAAAATATAATTTAAATGAAGTTATCATATTCAATAGAGGCACTCTAAATGAACACTTTTTTTTATATATCAGATAAACAATTCAAATTTAAGAAACTTATGCATCAATTAAAATAATAGAACTATATAGCTCACATGAATATTCCATTATGAAAGTTGAACGAGTAATAATAACTAAGTATGAAAGGTACAATTAACAAGCTATAAAACATATAACAGTCTACTGCAAGTATCAAGGACCAAATTCCTAATAAAGGAGGGTATATTAATCATTTAATGGACCAAAGTTGCTTCCCTCAAGTTATAATTCTATAAATCACGTTCTCTTAAGATTCTAGATAAGTGCATAAATAATTTCAAAAACCTAATTAAAAAATAATTTAATCTCAATAATAAATATTGATAAAATATTTAATCTCATCCTTACTTCAAATGAACTAATATAATATATATATATATATATATATATATATATATATATATATATATATATATATATCTATATATATTATGAAGGCTTAATCGATGGAGACTTATTGGTTGTAAAAGGGAGAGAGGGAGGGAGGGAGGGAGGAGCATGTGAGGTTGATGCCCTAGTATCAATCATCTTATATTATGAGCATAAGTGATACGCAGAGTGATGATTAGGCCAGAATGATGCCAAGGAATTTGAAGATCAAGAGAATCATGTGATGTAAGGTTTGGGTGAAATGTTGACACATTAAGATGTTTGATTTGATATATGTAAAATTCTTACATTTAAAAAATATAAAGTAAAATTAATGTAAAGTATTTCAACTTTAGCAAGTTATTTAATTGGATGCAAATCAATACAATAAATAATTTTCTTAATTATGAATTATGATACATTTTAAATATGATGGGTGTGGGCAATAAGGTCTGGAATGACATCATAAGTGGGGTTTGAGGTTGATGATGATGAGGAAGCTAATGATGGTGGGGGTTTGAGGATGGTGCACTACTTCATAAGTGATGTGATTTGGTGAGTTTGGTGTCTTTTGGAGATTTCGTCGATGAAGATGTTGATTGTGCTTGTGGTTGGGGACTGATAGAAACTTCCCTTGTTCAATTTTTCTTCATCAACTTCGTTTCAAAAGGGTTTCATCAGAGGTGGAGATCCATTGAGGATAATTACAATGATAAGGCTCTACGAATAACAATAATGATGAGGTTTACGAGAGCATTGATATGGGTTCCATAGCGAAGATAAAGCTTAAGTCATATATTGCTCAATAATGGTGAGGCTTAAGGTCTCCCATTAACAATGATGGGCTTGGCGGCAAGTTTTATTAATGGGTTTTTAAATTTATTCAATTTTAATGAATTTGAAATTCATCAAAATTAAGATATTTTGGGAATTCAAAATCTCTTATAAAAATACTTAACATTTCTTTGTCTTCATATCAAAGACCAAAAAAATTAAAATTCATTTTTTTAACTTTACACTCCCAATAGATACAACCATAAATTTTAATCTAAAAGTTATATTACTTGTAATAAGACATAAGATACTGGAATCTCTAAAAATATTTATTCCTTTAATTTAGTCTATTTAAATTTCCTCTTTCAAAAAGATCATTCCCAAAAAATATTAAAAAAATAAAAAAGTCATATTTTAAAAAGAATAATATATATAAAAAAGTTGTGTTTGGGGTATTTGTACTACAGTATAAATCAGTCTAAAAGATGAAGAACTATGGCACGACAAATACAAAATAAAGTCAAAGAATATACAATCTAGTAATTGATCTTTTATATGAGAAATTAAATAAGGTTTTATTTGGAATAACTCTCTTACTATATTCAAAAACAGCATTTAATTATAAAAATTTCTAATTAAAAATTTTTCATATTAAAAAATAACTTTCTAGTATCAAAAAATTTTTAAAAGTAGTGAAAAATATTAATAAAATACAATCTCTAAGACTTCATTTGAGATTGTATTTTATATATATATATATATTTTTTTGAGATTGTAAAATACAATCTCAAATGAAGCCTTAGAGTCAAATATTTTGAATATGATAATAAAAATACAAATGCAATGAAACTAAAATTGGCCATAAAATCAGAATGATAATTATTAAAATTTTTAACAATTAAGATTTCGCTTTGAGATAGCTTTCTTATATTTTCTAAGCAGTTTTATTGTACAAATATTTAAGTTCAAAAAATTTTGTATTAAAAAATTATTTTATAAAGTAATAAGAAAACTATCTGAGATGAGGTCTAAGTTTTTATTTGGATCACTTTTTTACTATTTCTTAAAATAATCTTTTAATATAAATTTTTTTTAAAATAATAAATTTAATATAAAAATTTATTTTAAAATACAATAAAAAAGTTATCTCATACGAAATCTAATTCATTTCGTAAATCTGTGTTTTTAAATTCAGGAAGCTCCACTACGGTGCACAGATCTCAAATATTGATGCAGATTGCATCCATTTGGGAACCAGCTGAAGACGTCCATGCAGTCTAAAGAAAGAGAGAGAGGAGAACGTGGGACGAAGAAATAAAATACCATTTTAAGCTTTCTCACGCATGTCCTCGCTCTTCGAAGGCCGAAGGGCCACAAACCAGCGGTCAACATCGAAATGGATCATGACGATGAGCCAGCTGTCACGGTCTCCCTCGGGCTTAGGTCTGAAGGGAATCGTTGACAGGTTGCCTGAAGGACCCCCGTTATATCACGTGGGGGCGGCGGGAAAAGATGTTCTTCTGTCTGCGCATCGGCGGTGTAGAGCGAAGCGAGCCTTCCGTGCGCTTTGGCTCAACGAGAAATTATTATATTAGATACAGAGAATCAGTTTTGTCTCTCTATAAAAATAAAGTAAAAAGATAGTTATTATTCATCACTGTATTTTTAGTGTTCAATGTTATATTTTTACTATGCTTTCATTATTTATAGTGACAAAATTAAATAGTTCTCTGTATTCGACCTCTACACATAATAATCTCTCCAATTTCTTAATGTAAATTAAAAAATATTAACTGTTTTTTTTATGCTATAAGAGTCGACTTATTTATTTCCCAAAAAATTATATGATATTATTTTTAATAAAAAATTGTAAATAAAAGTTAAAAGTTTTAAATGTATCTTAATATGAGTTTAAAATAAAACTTAATTATTTAATTAATTTGTGTTATATTTAAAAATTTTGAGTAAAAATTTTTAATCAATTTTTTTATCAAGATGAATTCAGAGTTTAGGTGATCCCAGATTTAATTTTTGAAGTTTTCGATTTAATTATGCCTCAAGATTCGTGCCCAATCAAGATAATTAACTGATGATATATCAGTGATGTTGACAATGAGGCTCACCAAATATTTTAATGAGCCAATTCAGGTTTACGAGCGCTTCTTTTCCTCGAGAAATTATTAGAATTTTTTTTTAAATTCTATTACGATTGTACATGACCAAAATAAGAAATAAGTCACAACAAACTCCAAAATTCCTTCGAACGGTTTGGGTCTCACATTCAAATTTATTTATAGGTGTTATCTGACCTCACTTATAGGTTAGTTTTTAAAGTATGAACTCAAAATATATATGAGAATGGAAAGAGAAAGAGAGCATTGTTTTGAAAATGGAACCAAATTGGCTAGCTCAACTATGAACTGATTGGTTGGTTGGCCTAAGCTATTTCGAAATTGATTTCACAACGAACCAGCAAAAATCAATTTCAACCAACAGCTTGCCTGACGAATCATTAAATCGATCATGATTTCCTAGAACCAGCTAGTTCAATTGCTCTTGTTTAAATAATTAAAGAAATTTAATATTATATATTAAACTTAAAAATATAATTTTAATTTTAAAATATCATCAAATTTTGATAATAATTATTTGCAAAACAAACACTAACCAACTATTTTTACATGACCTCACATTCTCATGTGACTTCTATTCGATCCAAATCTGTGCGTATATGACATTAAATCAAACTAACTAGTGAACTCTATGAGGGGAGATGTGAAACCTATATTAGAATGGTGAAAAACAATACATTAAATCCAAGTATGTCCGTGGATGACAATCGACTTTGCTAGTAGGTCTACCCAAAGAGCAAACAAATCTGTAAGTGAGAGTGGAGAGTGCAAAGAGAGTGTAGAGTAAGAGTAGACAAAGACTGAAGATCTCAACGAAATAGAAAATTTCTTATTAGTCCAATAGACCTCTTGGTATTTCTTCAAAAATTAGCTTGTATCTTCAAAAATACTTTTCACCCCTTATTTATAGGGTTTTGGGAGCTACAGGAAAGGCCATAAAAAAGATAAAAATACAATGCTACACAGATTACATGTACAACGTCACATAACACTTTATACTTGTGTCACCCTCTGATTGGTGGGAGAGTTGGGAAGGAGGATTTGTCTCTTGGTAAGTGACATAGTGTTAAGATTGCACTAGCGAGAGACATAGAGGGCAAGCTCCATGATGTATGGTGTGTTTGTGAGCTGATGTCGAATTATATGAAGTATGTAGTGTTAGAACGGCTGAGAGTAGTGATCAACTTATGCGAAGTATTAGATCACGATTGGAGGATCAGCAAATATACTAATAAAGCCAATATTATATACATTGGTGAGACTTGCTGGGTAAGTAGAGTGCCCTACGTGAGAGCCTTCTTACAGTTGAGCTTAGACAAGGGGGTGATGGTTTTGTGGTGGGAGCTAATGATTGAGTTAGAGGTGAGTGACAAGTTATCTGACTTATTGAATTAATGCAAACTCCTTGGTTGGTTCAGGCAATTATCCAAATGATAATATCTTAAGGATGAGTGTCTTTATCATGACTCAGCCACTACTTATTAAGAGACCTATGAAGGAAATTATACATTTATATTTAGTTCCCTGATTTAGTCAGCTCTTTGACAGGCGAGCAAAAAAAAAAAAAAAAGATGAGTGAATGACAACTAAAAAAAGAATTAATTGTGCATTTACTGCCCTATTTTACAATAGCCTCATAGATTACATCATCACCGCAGTGATGATATGACAACAATGTGACACCACCTTCTACTATGGTTTTATAAATTGCCTACTTATATGATATGAGAGTCATATAATATTATAGTAATTATGAGATCAAGCGAGTTCAGGCGAGCTTAAGTGAGAAGGATGATTCTTGTTGTGTTAGCCCATTCTTGCATGAAGGCATCGAAGAGATATATCCTTCATGAGATATGTACTAAGTAGATTACAAAGAAGGCGACTGCTTATAAAGGGACCTCATTGAGTAAGGTGACAAGGTTGTCGAGTTCTTGCCAAATAAGACAACTGAAGTCATCAAAACCTCATCAAGTGAGGTGATTGACATTACAAGGACCTCACAAAAGCATGGAGGTTGGTGAGGTAAGTACCAAGTGGAAGGTCACATTTGGGGAACTAATGGTGTAAAGAAAGATGTAAAGAAAGATTTATAGCTTCTCAAAAATTATTATATCTCCATAAATCATAGAATCATAATCATCCTAATCATCTAATGTCTATATATGAAAGCATTCCATTTCAATACTTCTATTTCTTCCAACATTACTGCATCAATAAAATGTATCACACTAGATTTTAACTTTATACATGACCATTGCAGAAATTAAATGAAGCATGGGAGATATAAAAAATAACAATCCATATTTATATTCAAGAGTTTATATTAGGTTATACATAATTTTCAAATCATCAATCCAAAACTTGAGTTTAACTAGCATAAGAAATAAAATTTAACCAAACACTTTCCATTACTTGCTCAAGCAAGAAATACAAATACAAAGATGAAGAAAATGGCACATAGAATGAAGAATCCCACATAGATCTTACAGATGGACTCTTCCTGAAGTGATTCTCCCCTTACAGCTTCACTCTCCACACTGCTTTTCACTCCTAAGTATGATTTTTCTCTCTACAAGATGACCCACCACTCCACTATATATCACTCACTATCCTCTGGTTCCTCTCCCTTATAAAAGAAATAAAAAAACTATTTACACAAAACATAAATAGCCTCAGGCACTGTGATGCTCTATAGGGTGGTGCCATGGTGTTATAATATGAACTAGCACCTCAGCATTGATAAATGTGCTCTATTGCAATGCTTGCCTGAGCTGATGTGACTATTGATTGATCCAACATGATGCTTAACTGATTTGGTGTGGTGCTTGTTTTCTCTAATTTCCCCACTACAGTGCTAAAAAAGATGAGCGTTGCGTCGCTTTTAAGGTTGGTGCTTCAACATTGAATTATTTATAATTTTTCCCAAGACTTTGACACTACGTTGTTCACTTATGGTACTTTGGCACTAGGTAGCACTGTGAAGTTAAAAATTATTCTGTTAGGGCATTAAATTAAAGAGAATTTTCTTGAGGATCTGATGCTGCAATGTCATTATCTGACATCGTGGTATTGAAGGTGTTGTATCACTGATAGTAATATTGTGCTAGCTCTCAACTTTATAATCTTTGCTCATTTTTCTAAGATATTCCTACATAATATCAATTAAAACACAAAACTTTACTGGAACCATAATAAAATTAAAAATAAATTTTACTTGGTGATGGGGGCGGTGGAGTAACCTTAAGGAATTGTGAAAATATTTTAGGGCTCTATCAATCCCTAAACAATTTTTAGGTATTCTTTGATATAAAAATTATAAAATCTCACTTAATATATGCAAGTATACATATCGAATCAAGTAATATAGTGATAGAGTAGAGTATCGATCTCACGAGGAAGAATATTTACTTACAAATACTAGTACTGTCTACTTTAAATACAACAATTATCCTACTTAATTAAAATAAGTTTTATTGGAGATTAAATCACTTAATTTAAAATTTAAAAATTAAATAAAATAATATTTGGATAAATTATTTTGGATTGATGGAATATAGATATAATATGTTTCCTAATGATTCTCTTTATATTAATGCTATTCAAAGTATATGCATCACCGATCACTTAGTCAAGCATGAAGAGAAAAAGGATGGATTAAACTCTTCCAACCTAATTATAACTCTAAACTCCCATAGTCTATCATCCTATAAAAATCTTAGAAGAGTACGTAAAGCATGTACTGTTAAAGACCCCTAATGATAATTCATCTCTATATTTGATACATGACAAGCACTATGCCTATACTAGCATCATATCAATCTAATATACCTTATTGTGCCTGCTTTCCTATTCCTAGGCTCAACATTTTACCTGTATTAACTATATATATACCCACTATATACATTAAATGAAGACTTGGTACATTAAGAATATCATGAAATTATTGATGAAGAGAACTCATTATTATGCCATGTTTCATTTATACCATCAATCCAAAACTAGAGAATTTAGCCAAAGATGAAGAATAAGTGAAGCATATTCATTTTTATTAATTGTACAAAAGAAAGAAAGTATAAAAAAATATATATCAATAGATGGGTTCAATGATCTCCTCTACACTTCTCATTGAACTTACAGAATTGTTTTCATAATTACAAGCCAAACACTCTAATAAAATGTATATAGTGTTTCCCTAAATTCCTTTAGTTGTCACTCTTAAGGAAAAAAAATAAGAGAAGCACTATAAAGACTGAAACTAAATAAGTGATTTAACTCTACTACTAATATTACAGATAGAATATTTATAAAAAATATAGAAAATAGATTCTGGCAACGAGGTGCTCGAGACACTTGTGCTGCGGAGCCCATAAAATGAGCTAACACCACAACACTGAAAGGTTTCCTCCACTGCATTACTTGTTGACATGAACCCACTATTTAATAAATTGACGTATCACTCCACTAGCAGATCGTGGTCTAAATAATTAAAACTATAGTGTCATGACACTGTTAATGGTTGAGCACTGTGATGTCCATGTGGTACTTTCTTGACTTAGCAGCACTGGAATTTGTAGCCGTGATGCTGTGCAGACAAAGACTGGGCTTTATGGCGCTAACTCGTCCAACGCTGCGGCACTGTCAAACAGAGTCTGGGACCCATAATATCCATATTTAGGTGCTCCGGTGGTGTCAATTATGGCGCCATGATGGTATTGTGTTAAATGCTGTGACGCTGTATTATACTTGAAAATTTTTCTCATTTCCTATATTTTTTTACACAAATATAACTAAAATAACACATTATCATTGATAAATTAATACATAAAATATAACTTTATTTAACCTTATCAAATCCTCTCTAGCTTAAACTCTTTCTTATCCACAAGCAAATAAAACTTTGTAATTTTGATGAAGTTATTAACTAAAATAATGACAATATAAAATTATTAAAATATGGGATAATACATCACTATCTAGAATTAGTAAAAATGAATCAAAGCTATATTTCTAATTTAAAATAATATTAATAGTTAAACTTAATAAATCATTCTTGTGTTTACCTAATTTGAAATTATATGTTATAGATTTAATTATTAACTTTTGAATGTTGAAGCGAATAATATAATTTTAATAATTGGATATGGTTGTAGTTAAAATTGTGTTTTCATTAGTTCACTATCCCTTATATTAGCTCTTTCTCAACTTAACCTTTTTAGTTTTTGTATAAGATTGTATTTCAAATCTTTAAGCTTTCATTGATACCAATTTTTGAATGTACTCATTTTTCTTTTGATATTTTTCACTTATTTTTCTTTTTAAGAACTATTTATAGTTCTTCTTTTAGTGGAGTACATAATTAATGATTTTGAATATCAGCTTCTGCTTTAGGATACTATAGCCTTAATAATTTTAATGTATGCATTTAATGAGATTACTAATTCCATCTTCAAGTTAGCTATGATTTCAAATTTTAATATAATCATATCAAAATTTTAAGACTAATTATTCATCTTATAATTTTAAAAGTTAAATTCATAAAGGTATAGCATATAAATTCAAATTAGGATAATAACTAAAATGGTTTAATGAGTTAAGTATTAATTTCTCCAACCTATAAAGTATAAACAGAGTTCATTCAAACTAGGATCTATGGTCTTATTATTATCCTAATTTTTTTTATAATTTTTAATTATCATTTTATAAAGGTTAATTAATTAATCAAAATATAAAGTAATTAGAGGATAATATAATTTAAGCATGAAGGAAATTTGCTAATATATGAATAAGCACAAATAAATATTACAAACACATGCTTTCATATGACTCATAAAGAGTGCATAAAATATGTGTTGAAAATAATATGTTGCAATCCAGGATCCCTAGTATGTGATTTTGATGATGACAAACTTTGTTTGTGAGCAGTAATATTTCAGGTAAGATATACACAGCTTAAGATTATGAAGACTTCAGATTTGGTAGAATAAGATGTAAACGAGTCTGAAATTTTTATTTTCTTTATCTTCTATTTCTTGAGTCTAGCCACATAAGAGTGTATGCAAATTGGGTGACCATGCACACACACACTAGGGGAGAGAAAAATATTTTTAAAGTTAAATTTTTTATAACTAATTATACTGTATGATTTTTAATCATATTATATGATATGTTATCTAGAATAGGCTTAATGGCTAATTGGTTAAATTAGTTTCTATGAACTAATCATACTGTACCATTTGGATCATACTGTATGATTCATTTTTATCTAAAAACCCTAGCTACCAGATTAATTTAAGTAAGATTTTTTAAATTAATTTTTTATCTAATCATATTGTATGATGCCAATCATACTATATGATTATTTAAAATCTTGCTAAAATTAACCTCCATAATTAGTTAATCAAAATCATGATTTAATTAATAATAGTCGATCGTACTGTATGATGTTGATCATACCAGACGACTGATAGATATGAAATATGATCATCCCAGAGATAATACAAAATAAAACTATAATTTTGAACTAATTATACTTCATGATATCGATCATACTAAATGACTAACAGCGATAATTTTGGTCATCCCAAAGATCGTACCAGACAAAGCTATGATTCTGAACTAATCATATTATATGATATTCATATCATATTGGATGATTTACTTAAAAATAACTAATCATACTCTATGATGAGAATGTACAGGATGAGTGATAGAGATGACTTTTAGTCGTTTCAGGAATCATCCTGTATGATAGAAGAAATTGAACAGATCATACTAGACAATCCAATGATCGTACTGTACGATATGTATATTAATTTTAAATAGTTCATTTTGAATGATTGTTCATATCGTATTGGATGAGACTAGTTTTGAACTGATCATATTATACGACCTTTGATCATATTGTATGAACACTGACGACTAACTTAAATTTTTAGAGTTTTTTGAAGCCTATTATAAAAGTAATATTTTAAGTTTCTCTTGAAGAATACTGGGAGAGGAACGTGACTGAAGGGGGAACTCTGAGTGGGAGCTTTTAAGAACAAAATCAAGGTTTGTGAGAGAAAGGAGAATGTGAGCTTGAGTGTAAGGGAGAAGTATTATGAGGGGATCACACGGTTGCTCCGGGCTAGCAGCACCCTTGCTCCTCTTGTGGCCTTGGTGAGTCTTTTGGAAGCTTTCTAGGGAGAGAGGCTTCTTAATCCAGTCCTTGAGGTTCTCTGCCTTCTCTAGGAGGGAGAAAAAGGAGTCAAGGTTCTCTGCCTTCTCTAGGAGGGAAAAAAAAGAGTCAAAGTTCTCTGCCTGTGAAAGGTGCTTCGGTCCTCTGCCGCATCGGGTTGGTGGAAGAGAGTTTGTAAAGGCTTCTCCGCCTTGCTAAGGGAGCCAAAGGATAGTCACATAGTTTTAGTGCAATACCCGGAGTGGAGTGTTGGTACATAGTTTTCAAAACTATATTTTTTTTATATCATGTGAGTTTTTGATGAAAACAAAATATTATTATATTGATTATTATTTCTCCAAACATTTATTGGATATATTTTATTTATATTACTTGTGTGTACTAAAGTTTTAGGAAAATTATACTCCAGATTGTCAAAGACTTCAAGACATATTAGATTAGGGTTCTTGTAATTTAAGTCTATACTTTTTTATTTTTTTTTGAGTCTGAGAGAGTCTGATTGTAATTGGATAAACGTATACATACATACATTGGGAGAGTGATTTAAAAACTTAAATTTTAAAACTAATCATATTGTATAATTTTTAAATCATACTGGATGATTTATCATGGTATTTCCTCTCAAAATGAAGTTAATCAAATCATGCTAGGAAATTTTTTAAGCACAATTTATACTGTACGATCCTTGGTTCGTATAGATGACTCATATAGTATGAAATGGATGCGTACCAGATCATCCCAAACAAACTTGGAATTTTTTGAACTGTTCATACTGTATGATTTTAGGTTCATCCTGTATGATATATTTTCATACAAATAATTTACATAGTACAAAATAGTGTTATCCACTTTCATACCATGAAAAATATGATTTGATTGAACTGATCGTACTGTACAAAGTTGGTTCATCCTGGACACTGGTCAGAGTATGAAATTAGGTTCGTACCCATTCATCCCATATGAACTTGACTCAATAATTTTGAACTGATCGTATTGTACGATGATGGTTCATACAGACGTCAATCAGAGTATGAAATTAGGTTTGTACATCATACATCACTTTTTGAACTATTCATACCTATGAAGTATGATAGTACTGTACGATCCATGTACGTTCAACTTGAAATTTTTAGTTTTCAGGATGATTGTTCTTGTCCTTTGTATATAAGGGTTCTAAAAACCAACTCTCTATAATCTTGATATGAATTTCTCTTTAGTGTGCCTTAGGAGTGTATTTGGGAGAGTGTTTTGAGATTGAAAAGTGAGAGATCTTGTGAGAGAGATTTGTGAGGAGATTTTAAAAGTTGCCCAATATTGAGGATCTCTTATTTATTCTTCATAGTTCTTCCTTACTTCCTTGAAGGCTCTTGAGAGAAGATATTCAAAGGAGATCCAGTACTCTACCGTCACCTAGAGGGTGAGAAAGGATGTTAGTACGTTTTCATCACCAGGAGGTTGAGAAAGGACGTCGGTGCTCTGCCATCACCAAGAGGGTGAGAAAGGATGTTGGTACTCTGCCATCACTAGGAGGGTGAGAAAGGATGGTGGGTTCTCTGCCTTCACCAAGAGGGTGAAAAAGGATGAGGGTTCTCTACCGTACAGGACTGGTGGAAGAGTGGTTTTTGTAAGGACTTCTTCGCCTTAATATGGGGGCTAAAGGAGAGTCACTAGTGTTTAGTTCAATACTTGGAGAAGGAGTCTCCAGGGAGTGGACATAGATCTTGTTGGACCAAACCACTATAAAATTTGGTGTATTCTATTCTTTACTTTTTACCGCATTTTTATTTTTCGCATTCTTCATTTTCTATGGTTGAAAAATAATTTTCAGAAAATTTTTTATTGTGCTCAAAATAGTTAATTAGTTTTCTAAATAACCAATAAATTTTTTAAATTACCAATTCACCCCCCCCTCTTGGTTAGCCTTGGGACAATTGCCTTAGGTTTAACAACCCACTTGGAATTTACAAGTGGTATCAGAGACTATTTCAAAAATTAAGGTTTAGACAACTTTTAAAAAATTGATCATGGCTACTTTTGGAAATCGAAACACTCCTAAAGGATATTTGATTACTAGACCATCGTTATTTAATAACATCCCTTTTGACTTTTGAAAAATATGTATGTCTACTTTTCTTCAATCGCTTGATTATCGCATGTGTTTTTTAGTATAGGAAGGTTACACTAGTCCCATTACACTTCTTAATGGCATAAGAATTGAAACACCTTTTAATGATTGGACAGTAGAAGAAAAAAAATTAGCTCAGTTAAATGCTAAATGCTTAAATAGTTTTTTTACACTAAAATTTGAGGACTATATGCATGTTTCAACCTGTAAATCTAAAAAAGAAATATGGGATAGACTTTGCATTACATATTAATGAACAAATGAGGTGAAGCATTCTAGATTGAACATTTTATTACATGATTATAAACTATTTTGCATTAAACTGAATGAATCAATCAGTGATATGTATACTCATTTTACACAGATAGTCACCTCATTGCATGCTTTAGGTAGGGAACTAACGAATTTGGAAAAAGTAAATAAAATCTTAAGTTTTTTACCTACTATTATTGATGCAAAGATAACTGCCATTATAGAGTCAAAAGATTTAAATATATATTCTATTGATAATCTACTTGGATCACTGCTTGCTTACGAGCAAGGAGTGACCCAAAGATAAATTGATGCAGATGACAAGCAGAAGGAGAAGAATATCACATTGAAAGAAGATGACTCGAAAAGTGATTAGTCACAACTTGAGGATGAAGAAGATATTACACTCATGATGAGACAATTCAAAAGTTTCTTGAGAAGGAAGCAAAGGACACGTTAGTAGTGGAACAAAGGTAAGTTCCACAAAAATGCAAAAGCTTCTAATGATGTAATTTGTTATGAATGCAAGAAGCATGGACATATCAAATCTGATTACCCAAATCTCAAAGCCAATCCTAGCAAGGAGAAGGTTGAGGATAAAACCAATGTAAGGAAGGGTAAGAAGAGACTGCAAAGAGCATTCTGGGCAGACTCAGCATGAGAT
The DNA here is from genome assembly GCA_019925795.1 of Dendrobium chrysotoxum. NCBI lineage: Eukaryota > Viridiplantae > Streptophyta > Magnoliopsida > Asparagales > Orchidaceae > Dendrobium > Dendrobium chrysotoxum. Next base: position 38,642,110 of record CM034312.1, read on the forward strand.
ACATTAGAAATAGAAGCAGGGGAAGAAGTCATTAACCTTTGCTTAATTACATAAAACCATGATCACTCAAGTCAAGAGGAGGTATGTAATTTATCCTATGATGAATTATTCAAAGTTTCAGAGAAAATTCATAATGTATATAGGAAACTCAAAAAACTGCATGTTAAGTTGGATATAAAATTTTTGAATTTATGAAAAGAGCATGAAATCCTTAGGAACAAGCACACATCAATTGATAGCAACCACATGATATTATTGGATGAGTTTGATGATTTGAATAAAAATATGAACTATTGAAATCATCACACACTAAACTAGGAAATGATTGTAAAGTTTTTATGGAAGAAGCTAAACATACAGAAATTGATTTGAGAATGGAAATTTTAATGTTGAAAAATAAAAACTCATATATAGAATTGAAAATAAAGGCTATTATGGAAAATAGACCAACACCCATACTTGAAAAATTCTATGAGTCTAAGCAAAAGGATACAAGTTCAAAACCTAGGAAGAGACATTATAACTCATATAGATTAAGAAATCCTTTTCCTAAAGTGAAATGTTTTTCATGTGGAATGTTAGGACTCATATCCCACACTTACATAATTCATAATAGAACACACTTAGTGTGGACACCAAAGATGCATAAATCATAGCATATCACACATGCACCTGGTTTATCATTACCAAGAGGTATACCCAAACTTGTTTGGGTTCCCAAGTCTAACATTTGATCTTTTTGTAGAAATGATCTCATATAAGGCATTGTGAGAGAATTTGGTACCTGGACAGTAGATGGTCATAGCATATGAGTGAAGATGCAAATCAAATTATAACACTGGAAGCCAGAAATGGAGGCAAGGTAATACTTGGAGATAATACCACTAAGAGAGTGGTAGGTACATGTATGATTAGCAATAAAAATAATATTTTCATTCAAAATGTATTATTAGTTGAAGGCTTAAAACCTAACTTGTTGAGTATTAGTTAGCTTTGTGATAAAGGTTATAGTGTTAAATTATTTCCCACAAGACGCATTATAAGCCAAAATGGAATTGATATGTTTCATGGAAATAAGGTAAATAATGTATACATGCTTGATTTAAATTTTATAAAATCTTCTGATACTTTTTGTATCAAAATAATCACTGATGAATCATAGCTATGGCATAGAAGACATTGTCACGCAAGCATAAAAAATCTTAGGAAGATTACTCAGAAAGAGTTGGTTAGAGGAATACCCAAGCTAGACTTTACTAAGGATCACCTGTGTGATACATGTCAATTAGGAAAATAGGTGAAGTCATCCTTTCATTCAATTAAAGATCTTTTCATTCAATTAAAGATCTTAGAACTAGCAAGCCACTAGAAGTCATACACATTGATCTTTTTAGAATGGTTGGCACTACAAGTCTAGGAGGTAAAGTCTTTGGATTTGTAATAGTTGATGATTTTTTAAGATTTACTTGGGTCAAATTCTTATCTCATAACATTTGAAGAATTCAAAAATTTTTATACTTGGATCTAGAGAAAGCTAGGATGTGAAATTTTATCAATTCAAAGTAATCATGGAGGAGAGTTTGAAAATAAAAAATTTGAAGATTTTTGTAAACAACAAGAAATTGATCATAACTTTTTAGCACCTAGGACCCCTCAACAGAATGGGGTAGTCGAAAGAAAGAACAGAATATTGATAGAAGCCGCTATAGCCATGTTGGTTGAATATTCACTTCTAAAATATTTTTGGGCTGAAGCGGTTAGTACAACTTATTATGTTCTGAATTGGGTGAACATTAGATCCAAGTTAAACAAAACACCCTATAAACTTCTTAAGGGTAGAACACCTAATCTTTCACATCTATATGCTTTTGGATGAAAGGTATTCATTCATAATAATGACAAAACTCCTTTGGGAAAATTTGATCCTAAATCTGATGAAGGAATTTTTATGGGATATCCTAGTGTTGGCAAATCCTATAGGAGTTTTAATAAGAGAACCTTGGTAATTGAGGAGACCACACATGTAGTTTTTGATGAATCTAATATTTCGAAAGATCCAAGGTTAGAAGAAGATAATATTGAAGATATCGCCCAAGAAATTAAAAAGACAAATTTGAAAGAAAATATTGAGATGAAAAACCCTTTGCCTAGAGAGTAGAAACTTTCTAAGAGTTACCCTAAATAATTGATTTTAGGTGAACCTAGTAATGGTGTTAAAATTAGGCATGGAAGTAACAAAGAAGTGAACTATTCTACCTTTATATCAATAAGTGAACCCACTATTATAAATCAAGTACTTTCGGATGAATTCTAGATTTTGGCCATGCAAAAGGAATTGAATCAATTTGTTAGAAATGATGTTTGGGAATTGATTGAAAGGCCCAAGGATCAAAGTGTTCTTGGAACTAAGTGGGTGTTCAAAAATAAAATAAATGATTCAGGTGTTGTGATTAGGAATAAGACATGATTGGTGGCCAAGGGGTATAATCAAATAGAAGGAATTAATTTTGAAGAAACTTTGTCCCTGTAGCCAGACTTGAAGCAATAAGTGTTTTGTTAGTTTTTACCTATTTTAAAGGTTTTAAATTTTATCAAATGGATGTTAAAAGTACCTTTCTTATTAGGGTGAAACAAGAGGATGTTTATATTGAGCAACCTCCAGGTTTTGAAAATTTAAAATTTCTAAGTCATGTGTTTAAATTGAAAAAGACATTGTATAGACTAAAACAGACAGTTAAAGCTTGGTATGAGAGGTTAAGCACCTTCCTATTACAAATATTATTTTTTAAAGAAAGTGTGGACACCACACTCTTTTTAAAAAGGATAAGAGAATACATACTCATTGTTCAAATATATGTCGATAATATCTTATTTGGATCAACCAATAAAAATCTTTGTGATAAATTCAAAGATAATAAGTAGTGAGTTTGAAATGAATTTGATGAGAGACTTGAGTTATTTTCTTGGTTTTAGCATAAAACAAAATGAGGAAGGAGCATTTCTTAGTTAGTCAAAGTATGTTAAGGACATCCTCAAGAAATATGAAATAGATAATGCTAAACCAGTAAGTACACCAATGAGTTCCTCAGTGCAGTTAGATAAGGAACCTAAGGTAAAATCTGTTGATCAAAAGAAATTTATAAGAATAATTGGATCATTGCTTTTCTTGACTGCTAGTACACCATATATCATATTTACTATTTATTTTATGTGCTAGATTTCAAGCTGATCCAAAGGAATCACATCTAACTGCTGTTAAGAGAATTTTAAGATATCTTTTGGGAACTCAAAATTTAGAGATTTAGTATCTAAGGCATAGTTCTTCTTTTGAAATTATTAGATATTTTTATTCAAATTTAATAGAATGTAAGGTTGATAAAAAAGTATTTCTGGAACTTGTCAATTCATAGGAAATTCTTTAGTTTCTTGGTCTAGTAGAAAATAAAATTCAGTAGCCCTTTCTACTGCTGAAGCATAATACATTGCCTTAGGTAGTTGTGAGGCACATATTCTTTGGTTAAAATAAGAGCTGATTGACTTAGGATTTTTTATTGGCACTATTCCCATTTTCTGTGATAATAAAGTGCCATATGCATTTCAAAGAATCCTATTCAATATTCTAGAATCAAGCATATTGATGTTAGGCATCACTTCATCAGAGATCATATAGCTAAAGGAGAAATTAAATTACATCATGTTGCTATGGAGAATCAACTTGCAGACATTTTCAAAAAACCACTGGCTTTTAACACGTTTAGCACCTTAAGAACCAGATTAGGTGTGATTCATCCTAATGCTTAAATTGAATATCTGTAAATTTGATTTGTAATGTACTTGTGTGTTTGTTTATTTTCTTAGGTTGTTTGTCAGAGTTTGTATGTTTGAATATTTTCTTCTATTTTTGTTTATTTTTGGTTATTTTTTTGTTAATTTTGGGTTTCTCATTATTTTTGTTTTATTGGTAGCATGTTATCAGATCTTGGGTGATTAATGTTTGAAAAGGTTCTTAGTTTATCATGTGTTCTAAGTGTTCTCTTCGTACTGTATGAATTTCTTTTTGTAATGTACGAGTTGTGTAGCGTGTATAAGATATATTTTTGTTGAGTATGCATGACTGTGTTTTCAATGGAAATCATACTGTAAGATGACATATTCACACTGTACAATTCATTTCTTTTCATCTGTACAATTGGAGACGTTGTTTTTCAAAAAAATAGTTATTTACTAAAGATTATACGTACGAAATCCCATTTCGTCTGTATGATCCAGTTGTTAAATTCTTATGTGGATGAACCTAACCATTACAGAATGATCTTTAATATTTTGATTATCTCAAACAAACCCCTATTCGCCTGTACGATCGTGTGGTCAAAAAGCCTGTACAAAATGACCCCTCGGGAGTGGCAGTTTATAAAAAGATATTTCATTTTTGGTCGTTTCCATTCGTATATACGAAATATTTTTCATCCCGTATGATTTAAAAATTATACGTACTATCTAAATTTTGTACTGTATGATAGGTCATTTTTCTTTAAATAGAAAGGTCTTGGATAAGTTTTTCTTCACATTCACTTATGTTTCCAAACCTTCTCGAGTCCAAACTGTAGGAATGGACAATAGTAGCAAATGATCTCGAACTTCTAGGGGCTCATCATCTCGATCTAGTAGGGATGATGACTTTCTTTTAAAGAAAATGAGGAATCCTTCATTAGGTATGTTGGAGCTAAGATTACCCCTTCTAGACTCCTAATCCAAAGTGACAATCACTTTTCTGTCATGCCCTTGTTTTCCTCAACCCAATTTTTCTTTTATCCTTACACTCATTTATGCCTAAAATCATGAAACCTTTCAAACATTCCTTGCAAATATGAAAATGATTCATGATCATAGCAGGATGACTTCTTTTATGTGTAAGCAACGAGTTGAGATAACCAAGGAAGATCTAAGAAATTTTCTACACCTTAGGACTATAGGAGTTAGGGCACATACAAAGACCTCGAGAGTAGATTATGATTGGACGGATGTAAACCTAATTCTTAGGGGTGTTAAACAAGTTAGTCATCTTCCTCATGTCTATAACCTAAACTAGAATGCGAGGATCATCCAGCACATTTTGAGATCCTCTATAATTCCAAAAGCTGGTGATCGTATAAATATGACTCCTCTCTTGTCCACCATTACATACCTTATTATGACGGAAACTCCTATTGATGAAGCCCAATTAATTATGGACTATATCTATAAACTTTTTGATATTGGACTTCCTCATAATAGGAGAAAGAAAAATGTGGCCTTAGGACACCTAATTGATTACCTACATTATGGAAAAGAAATATACCTTGATCCATCCTAAACCTCCAAATGAACTTCCTGTATACGTTATTGATTCCTCTTTCCATGCACTCTTTGGGTGGAATCAAAGTTTTAAAGGAGAAGATTTTGAGGAACAAGGAGGAGCCCCTGCACCTAGAGCTGATCATTTCTACTAAGAAATGGTCACATATTTCAACAGGTTTGAAACTCACTTTGATAAATGCTTTGATCAAATTGAGAATCACCTGAACTAGCAGGATGGAAGATACAACGAGGATATGGGTTGGATCCGAGGGCAATTAGAATCGGTCAATATAAATATAGCTAAATCAATAGCTACTTTACGACATTCAACCCTCAGCCACCTCTCGATCAGGGTCCCTCCATTTTTTTGTTTTGATATTTCTTATGTACTTATTGTGATGTTCTATTTTGATTTCTTATGTTGGTGTTTTTATGGTTCTTCTGGCTATGAGTTGTTCTATTGGGTGAATGGGTTGTCTTTCCCATGCTATGATTCGTGTTTTGTTCTTTCCTTAGTTAGATTATGTATTGATGATGTGATGTATAAATGTCAGTTTTTTAAGTGATACATGAAATGATGTTTCTGACTTGATGTGAAATTACTCATCTTAAAATCTTTTATATTTTTAAAGTTAAATCATTTATAGTTGATCAGTAAAATTAAATTTTGAATTATCTTGCTATACAAATTAATTTTCTTACAAAATTTAATCTCTTAAAATTTTAAATTACATTATTACTGGATATAGATTAGAAGATCAATTTCATGTTCTTATAGACAAGTATTATTTAGCTAAAATTGTTGCAAAGCAGATGTTTTATTTTTATTAAATTTCTTTTTCAATGTGTTTATATTTATTAATTATTGGAATTTATGATAAAAATCTATTCATATTGGAAAGACTCAAGATTTTAAAAGATGCATAAAGCATGCCAAACAAAAATATGTGTAATGTTTGCCAAAGTCAAAAGAGGCACAAAATAAGCCCAAACTGAAAAGATGCATAAAGTGTTCCATAAAATATTGAAAAGATGCGCAATGTCGCCAATTGAAAAATTCATAATGGTTTTTCCTTTGCCATTCTATCTCTTATATAAATCCATATAATTGACAATCATCTCCACTCTTGAATAAGAAACTGATTAATCTTAATTTCATCATTTTTGCAATAATTAAGTTTATTTGATTTGTCTAGAACGAACACTGAACCTGGTTGACTTTTCTTATCTTAATTATTCTTTTATTTAATATTTGAGTTTTTTTTTTTGAAGAAAATGCAACAAATTGTATTAATAACTAGAAAGGAAATACACACTACAACCTAAGAGCATCAGATTCCTCCTTTAACAAGTTAAAAAAAGGAGGAACCTTATTCATGATAATGTCTTCCCAAATAAAAGAACTAAAAATGGCATAATTAGCACACAGATCCGCTAACTTATTGCATTTCCTATCTATATAATTAAAGATAACCTAATTGAAATCTTTGATGAAGGAAAGATCCTCCAGACCTTGTTCGCCTCTTCTAACAACCATCTGAAGAGTTTTGATAATGTTTTTATTATGACCTTCTATGATTAAACCCTTGTAAGCAAACATCCAATCTTTAATGACTTCCTTGATTGATTGAACAGCTTGGAGCTCTAATCTTGATATATCCCTATGAACACAAGAATGACCAAAAGCCAACAGAAGTCTCCCCTTGTAATCTCGAAACACACCACCAATCCTAGCCTTGTAAGATGATAAAAGTGAAGCATCCACATTAACTTTGATCCAATTGGGTGGAGGAGGATGCCAATGATTATCTAATAACACAGAAGGTTGATTAGCATCCAAAATACCCGAGCTAAAATATTTGAAGGAATTGGAGCAGCAGCATAACTAACAACATTAGTAGCAATCACTAAGGGGATGCAATCCTTACCACCATGAATTAACTCATTCCTAGCCTTCCAAGAGAAGAATACAATGTTGTAAAACAAATAGACCACCCCATGATTCTGATTCTCTAGCCACTTACAGCATTCCTCAAAGGATTGGAAAGCCAGAATTCCGAATCCCTAATTGTTCGAATACCGAATAGCATCCTTCATCTTCTTACATCTGATGGCTACATTCTCAATGTCTTCAACATCATCACAGCCCTTGGACAGCTATGACTTTCTTGCAATCTTCTATATGATAAGTAATGGAAAGTAGGAATAGCACTATTGAGCAATCTCCACCAAATGGTTTCCACCCGTGGAATAAGTTTAACCTTTTTAAGCCAATGCCAATCTATAGAAATAAAGTGATCTAGTTCCAATGCTTGAGCTACTACAGTAGAAATAGTTTTAACAGAGTTCTGATGAATAAGGTCCAATTTGTCTTTTGAAAGATCAGCTAAAATCTGAATTTGCACAATAATATCCACAAGGTCCTTCCCAAAGCACTTATTCAATTTCCATTCATCCCATCTACCGTTAGAAATAAACATGTCAACCGATATCTCACTGTTATCCTGAGCTATCACAAAGGTTGGTCATTTATCAATGCTTTTGTGTATAATCCAAGTATCTTTGAAAAAATCAATGGATTGACCATTAGCAATACTCCACCTAACAATTGGTTTAAGGAAATTTCCCACATCTTGAATTAATTTCCAAGCCACATAACCTTCTTTGTTTGAAGCTCCAGCATCCCAAACTGAGCCATATTTCAAGAAAAGAACCTTATGCAACAATGATTTGTTATCTTGACTATACCTCTAAGCAAGTTTGGCTCTGAACGGTCTAGCTTTTTTTGAACATTGATGTAGCCCCCGGCCTCCACAAAGCTTCGGTCTGCACATAACATCCCAGTTGATATAATGAATCCCAAAACCTCCATCTTTTTTGTTCCAGATAAAGCTTCTGCAAAGCTTATCTATCTCATTCAGAGCACATTTCAGAATCAAAGAAAGGGTAGAATGAAAGGTTGGATAAGAGAAAAGAACTGACTTGACAAGTGTGATCCTTCCGGCTAAGGAAATGAATTTTCCACCCCAAATATTCAGCATTTTCAAAACTTTGTAAATGATGAATTGAAAATCTGCTTTTACTAGTCTTCTCAATGCTATCTTGATACCCAAATAGAAAAATTCCTTCACAGATTTGAAATTCATGATTCGAGTAATTGCCCTTCTCTTTCTTCTTTTCACAGACAAAATTCTAGATTTGGTAATGTTTACCTTTTGCCCTGTCGAGCCACAAAAAACCATTAAAATACCTTTCATCTCCTTCGCCATCTTCAACCTTGCTTCAGAATATAATTATGTCATCAGCATAAAGTAAGTGAGAAATTTTTGGCCCATCTGAACTCACATGAACACCAATTGCCTCTTTTCTTTGTAAGAAAGCATTCGATAAGAGTTGAGATCAAATAATAAATAAGAAAGGAGATAAAGGGAAACCTTGTCAAAAACCACTCCTAGCGTCAATCCAATTAGTGAAATTGCCATTGATTAACAAAGAGAAGGTAGGATTAAAAACACATTCCATAACTAGTTTAGAAAATTTGGTAGGAAAACCAAAATATTCTAAAGCTTTCACCAACGTTGAGTCATAAGCTTTCTCCATATCTATTTTAAAGGAAAAAACCTTTAGAAGATTTAGAATACCTGAACTTGTGAAAGACTTCTTGGGCTACAAGAACATGATCTGACATCGACCTCCCATTCAGAAATGCCACTTATTCTTCAGATATCAGCTTAGGAGTGATAAGCAACATTCTATTCAATAGAACCTTGGCTACTACTTTATAAATTGTGTTGCATAGACTAATTGGCCTAAAATATGAAGGAATCAAAGGGTTATTTACCTTTGGGATCAGCACTATAATGGTCTCTTTCCATTCTTTACACATTTCTCTTGAATAAAAGAAGTGATTGATAGCATTCCAGAAATCTTCTTTAATAATTGCCCAATAAGATTTAACAAATGAGTAAGAGATACCATCATTTCCAGGAGAGATATTCCCACCTACTTGCTTGATAACTTATTCTACTTCCTCCAAGGAGAGATCTTTATTCAACATAATACCATCCTCTTCATTCAGACATCTCCATGGATTAGGCCATCCATCCATAAAGCAACTTCTATCTCTCCATTTTTCTTTGAAGAACCGAAACAATACATCCTCAATTTGATGTTGATCTTGAACAACCAGCCCACTTTCGTCTTTAATCTTGTAAATGAAGTTGGAGTTCCTCTAACCACTAGCAAATGATTGAAAAAAGCTTAAATTGCAATCACCTTCCTCTAACCATTTCATATTAGCCCTTTGCCTCCACCAAGTGCTCAGCCGAGCCAATGTAGAATTCAACTCTTCAATTTTAGCTTCTAATGACCAACTCTCTTCAACCGAGAGATGACCAAGCTTCGCTTCCTTGAGTTGTAAATCCGAGATTTCTCTTTTAAGACTTTCCTTTGAATGATTTAAGTTTTTAAGCTTGGATTTGCTCCAGTAGAACAGATCCTTTAAAGCTTTTCTCATCTTACAATTCAGAATTTGTGAAGAGTTTCCACTGACATTCTTTCTCCAAGCCTTCTTCACAACTACAACTGAAGCTGGGATTGAAGACCAAACGTCTTCAAATTTAATATCTTTCTTATATGAAGAGCTAAGTTCCAACAAGTTTAAAATGATTGGGCAATGATCCAATGCAATTTTAGCCAAGTGTCTAACCACCATGCAATGTGAAGAATTTATAGCAGCTGAATTTAAAAAACAACTATCTAGCTGCTCAAGGATCCGATCAGCTCTATGTTTATTATTGCACCAAGTAAACTTAGGCCCAACTCAACCAAGCTCATGAAAATCACTGTAAGTCAGAAACACCTTCATTTCTTTGGGACCTAGTAAGAAAGAAAATCTTTTTCCTCCTTTTTTGTCCTCCTTAGAGAGAAAACAGTTAAAGTCTCCCCCCACCACCATAGGAAAATCTCTAGTCGAATGATGTTCCAGTCTCTCCCACAGAACTCTCGTTCTATAAATGTCCTTGCTCCTATAAACAGTAGCTATCCTCCATTTGCCTTTAGTAAGAATATCTAACTCTCTAATTATAAATTGGGGAGAAGATTCCAAAACAATAAAAGTACCCATTTTATGCTTCCATTAAACAAAAATTCCTCCTGATAAACCTTCGAAGGGAACGTGAAAGAAATCCCAATCAGTACCAATCAGCAAATTAACATCTCTCCCATCAAAAGATGTCAATTTAGTTCAAGCAAACCAAGAAAAAAGAGCCCACGGTCCTTTACCACCTCCTTGATATATAGAGAAGCTTTCTTTTTCCTAGCTCCTCTACTATTCCAAAAACCAATGGAAGACATCATTGAATGAGAGGGGATGAGATCCCCTCGTTTTCCATTATATAAGCATCCAACCTCCTACTTCTAGGAACCAATTTGATGGTCCCAATCCTTTGAGTTTATCTGAACTTTTCTTCTTAACATTTGAAGATCCACCCTCTTTATTATCCAGCTGAACATTCACCACATCAGTAACTTTACCCCCATAATCATCAACAGCTCCATCTTTAATGATGATAATTGGAGCGACAGGAGGCACCACCACATTCTCTTGATTGCTAATTATTTCCCCTTCCTCCATTATTAGATTTAAGACACCAAACTTGTTAACCTCATTAGGATTACCGACATAATTTGATACAAGCTCCCCACCTTTAGCCAAGGAATGAATATGCAAAGAACTTTTTTCAATACAGTGAGGCTTAGATATTACCTCATTAGGCAGCACTTTATCCCGAGCAACTGATTCATCAATAACTTTACTCATTTCACAATCAACTTTGTTCTTCAAAGCATCCTCATTATCCTTCATATCCGCCACCTTTTTAGCCTCACCCTCCAAAGGCTGAGTCCATGTGTTCTTGAAGCTTGAGTTCCTGAACCTCCTCTTCCTAAAATTGACATGAACCCAAGGTCCATATCCAGCTCTGTTATCACCATTGGTCTTCTCTCCAACCTCTTTAACAAGAATCGTATCATCCTCAGCAACTGTGTGATCCTTTTCATTTAGACTTTTGGGTTTCTTAGACAGCAGGTTACCATCTAAACAACCACTCCTACACTTTTCCTTCAAATGTCCTATTTCTCCACAGTTAAAGCAAAAGTTTGGAATCCTCTCATATTCAATTTTTGGAAGAATTTTCCTAAACTTCCCTCCACCCAAACACCCAAAGGAAATTTACTATCAAGTTGGATCCTGACATAGATTCTTGCAAACTCTCTCCTCCCCCATTAGAACATGTTTCCATCAATCAAATATGGAGTACCAACCATAGAAGCGATTCTGCATACATTAATCTCATCCCAACAATGTAGCAGGAGATTAGGCATCCTAATCCAAATAAAAGCTGATAACTCCATTAGAGAATTAGGCTGAAAAAGGGAGGCCATTTATCCATTCCTATGATATGTCCATTGACATACCATGGTCCATTCGAAAGGACCAATTCCATCGGGTCTGATTCTTCAAAAGCACATAGTACCCAACCCATTCCAAGCAGTATCAAGTAGAATATACCAAATTGTGACAATTGTCTTCTCAATTCCATACCAATGACATGATATTGAACGTTCTCCCCAAAACCTTGACTACCAAGATTTCTGCAATCTCTTCATATTATCCATCTCCTTTTGTAGATTTAGCTTCACCACGCCATTCTTAGTAAAACAATCACCAAAGTCGATGTCCAGTGCTTTGATGTTTAATTTTTTACTCCAAGCATTAACCAAAACCTTACTCATTGATGATTAGGAACACCTGCCACATTAACATGCGTATTGCATCCACCCAAGTCTGCAGAATTACAGCTACAAATCTTTTTTAGATCACCAACTGAATGGAAATAGCCATAAGATCCACAAGCACCAAAATTATTCTTCCATCTACCTCCTTTGTGGTAGAAGTTATTTCCTGGATAACTCTAGGCGAGCTGTTAGCCATTATAGAGTCATGAATCACAAATCTTTCAGAATCCACTTTAGTAATGTTCTTCGAACTAGAAGAAGTGGAAACACCATTATACGGCTTGAGCTTTAATTTGGATTCCTTCTGATGTCCAGGAAATTTTGTAACATTATCCAAATTATCCACTAACACACCTTTACCCTTTCGAATACATTCAAATTTCTTCTTAGGAACTAGTAACCCACCTTCATTGATAACCAGAGGTAAACCAGATTTCAACCTAGGTTTTGCATCCTGATTGAACACCAATCTAGAATCTCCAAAAGCAGGCGGAGAAGAAACTTGATTAGGATGAGAAAGAATCTTAACTCCATATCGTAGCTGACCGAAGATCGTC